>JAODAL010005862.1:0-139258 GCA_025379985.1 Phyllomedusa bahiana
ATCTGGTGTCATGCAGGTTTGCGCTCATGCTGTGGCCCAGACAAGTATAGTCAATGTATAGTTCAACTAAAATGGTGGTTGAAAGACTCCTTTTTCGGCACTTTTTTAATCTGGGGTCAGGGAGGTTTGGGGCTCATGCTGCGTTCCAGGACAGGGATATTCAATGTCCATTCAAGTAAATGATGGTTCAAAAAAATACTCCCTTCTGGCACTTTTTAATTTGTGGGTTCATGCAGGTTTAAGGGTCATGCTGTGGTACAAGACGGGGATAGTAAATGGTTGTGATTTTCTTTCTGTGGTTTTTAAATAACCCTAAGTGTGTTGCCTAAGACGTATCCATTTGATGCTGTGGATGTTAATTCCAGCTTCTCCAGTCCTGTTTGGGTGTAAAATGAAGGTGTTTGTTCCTCTCCCATAGACTTTAATGGTCATTTGGCGATAATCTTTTAAATCGGCTATCCGGAAAATGTCTTGAAAATTTTGCCGATATCGACTATCGACCCGATGACGATAGTCAACGCAATCACTCATCACTACTATGGACACATTTCCCCATGGAAGGTACTACAAAACATTTAGTGACCAGGACAAGAGAAGAGTAATCACACATGTTGGGCTGTCATAACTGCCAATGTCTATAGATGCATAACATGACATTGCAGTGCCATATTACTACTACTCAAATATAATCAGATGGGTCCCAATTCCATTTCACAGTAAAAAAAAAAAAAAAAAAAAAAAAAAAAAATATATATATATATATATATATTAGATAGATATAAATCTATATATATATAGATATATATATATAGTTTAATAGATTTTATATATCTCTATATATATATCTATATATATAGATATAATATATAGAGAAAAAAAAAGTCCACGGCACTGCAAAATGTATTCAAGCAATAAGGTATTTTTATTCCTCCATGCTCAAAAGAGCGACGTTTCAGCTCCTCACAGACCCTTGTCAAGCTTTTTTGGCTTGACAAAGGCTCTGTGAGGGAGCTGAAACGTCTCTCTTTTGAGCATGGAGGAATAAACTACCTTATTGCTTGAATACATTTTGGAGTGCCGTGGACTTTTTTACTCTGTAATTTGGAACTTCTTGTATCGGAAGCTTTGCTGCTGGCACCCTCCTTCTAATTTTTCAAGTAGTTCTTTGGAGTGCTGCTATTTTTATATTATATATATATATATATTATATAAAATTATATACTATATATATATATATATTTATTTTTATATATATATATATATATATTTATATATGATATATATATTATATATATATATATATAGATATATATATATATATATAGATATATATAAATTTCTATAGATAGAGAGATAGATAGATAGATAGATAGATAGATAGATAGATATAACCCACTTATACACTGAAAGTGTTTTTTTATGGGTAATCATACCAATACAAATACAGTAGTTTCTCCTGTTCCCCTGCAGAAATTGTAAGGTGAAATGTGTGTTAGGCACACAGAATCTACCCTGGTTATTATTTTACTTTAATCCCCCATTTTTCCTTCCTATTTTGGTTCTTTTGTATTAAGATTGTAATGCATCTATTGGTTATCCACCTTTACATTATGTATGAGATGTTGAATTGATTTAACTATATATACTATCTATTTCTATATTTGTTTTCATTTAATTAATTCTATGAGATTCTGATGGACGGCTAATCTGTTACTATTGTCAAATTTTTTTCTTGTGGAGGGTCTTTTCTTTTTTAGTATATGTTCCTATTGTAAACTGATGTTTTACAGGGTAAATTCTGTCTTCAGTTGCAAACGTTGTAAATCTCCGTGAATTATGAGATGTGTGTGAACATTTTTTAATTGTCAATAAAGATGACTTTTGAATTCATTTGTATATTATATGTAGTGATCAATATTTGTTTGCATTGCTATTTGTTTATGTTGATTGACTACATCTTTTAAAAAAAGATTTGTGGCCTGAATCTGGTATTTGTGGGTGCACTATAAATACATAGAAATTGCACTGAGCATGCAATAAATTAATTGTACAGGGCATTGCTAAGACCAGTATTTATATTACTGGGACTAAAATGTCTAGGAGAGAATGCATATAATTCATTTCTAAAAGTGCTGCACAATATAATTGAAAAAACTTTGAGATTCTCGGTTCACATATTTTGATCAAAATATGTTTAAGCTGCCCACGACTTTCAACGTGATCCTCAAATAGGGCAGTCCTATACACTATCTTTTACCTCTCAAAAGAGCCACATCCAGGCCTCTCACTGGGTCAACCAACCTCCTTTATCAAGAGAGAAAAAAAATAAAAAAATACAACCTGCAAGCTGCACTTCTTATGACAGCCTGTGAGAGGGGGCAGGTGCAGAAAATCAAAATTGGAGGCTCCCTTTCTCTTACCATTTAGGTTAAAATTCAAAATATACCAAAAATATAAACGTAATGGTTCAGCACAAAAAACACTTCTGAAAAAAAACATAATGCAAAACCCTGTGGTGCCACTTGGCAGGGCTGCAGGCACAACATATATATATATATATATGATATTTATATATTATATATTATTTATGATATATATATTTATATATATATATCATAACACATGTATACCACGCACTCCCACTCGGCCAGCAGCACCCCTCTACTGCCACAAAAGGGCAATACCTTCATGTGGAAATCGCTAAAGAAGCATTTATGTGTCCATCAAAATACATAAAAACAAATTTGAGATTCTCGGTTTCAACATATACTTGATCAAAAGTGTTTATGCTGACCACTAGTGTGTTGAGCTGATTTGCGTTGGCCTCGATCATCGGCTCGATGGGCGATAGTACGACATCATCGTACGATAGTCGATAGTTAGTGAGCAGTCGGATTATGAGCGATGACATTAAAGTCTATGGGAGAAGCAACAAACCTCGTCATTCTTACACCCAAACAGGGTGGAGAGAAAGCTGGAAAGTCTAACATCCACAACATGTCAAATGGATACGGTGCTACATCTTATAGGCAACACACTTAGGTTATAAAAGCCCACAGAAAAAACCACACAACATTCACTATCCTGTCTTGTACCACAGCATGACCTTAAACCTGCAATCACCCACAAATTAAAGTGCCAGAAGGCAGTATGATTTTGAACCATCTCTTATTGATTGGAATTGAATATCCTTGATCCTGGAACGCTAAGGATGAGCCACAAAAACTCTGCATGGGACAGCGAAGATTAAAGTTGCCTGGAAAAAGGAGTCTTTCAACCACCATTTTTGTTTTCACTGGACATTGACTATATCTGTCCTGATACAGCAGATATAGGACCATTAAAACCTAGTCTGACTCCACAGATTCAAAAGTGCCGGAGAATAAGGAGTCTTTCAAACCACCATTTTAGTTTCCATGGTCAATTGAATATACTGTCCTGCGGCAACACAGCTTGGAGCCCCAACCCTGCATGACCCCCAGATTCAAAAGTGCCGGAAAAGGAGTCTTTCAACCACCATTTAGTTTCACTGGACGTATATACTGTCCCTGTACTGGGCACACCAGCATGAGCTCACCCAAACCTGCATGACCCAGATTAAAAAGTGCCGGAAAAAGGAGTCTTTCCAACCACCATTTTAGTTTCACTGGACATTGATATACCTGTTTCTGGGCCACCGCATGAGCCCAAACCTGCATGACCACCCACATTTATAAAGTGCCGGAAAAGGAGTAATTTTCAATCCTCCATTTCGTTTTTCACTGGACATTGACATATACATGTCCTGGGCCACAGCATGTAGCCCCAAACCTGCATGACCCCCAGATCAAAGTGCCGGAAAAAGGAGTCTTTCAACAAACATTTTAGTTTCTCTGCGACATTGACTATCACACTGTCCAGGGCTCACGCTTGAAGCCCCTAACATGCATGAACCCAGATTTAAAAAGTGCCCAGGACCAACCCTAGGAGTTCTTTCAACCACCATTTTGTTTCACTGGACATTGATATAACTCTGTATGTACCGCAGATATGACCCATTAAAACTGTCTGACCCACCAGATTCAAAAGTGCCGGATAAGAAAGAAAAAGGAGTCTTTCAACCACCATTTAGTTCACTGCACCTTTGACTATATCTGTCTTGGGCACGCAGAGCCCCAAACTGCATGACCCCAGATAAAAAAGTGACAGAAAAAGGAGTCTTTCAACCACCATTTTAGTTTCAATTGACATTGACTATATTGTCCTGCCCAGCATGACCCCAAACCTGCATGACCCCAGATTAAAAAGTGCCGAAAAAGGAGTCTTTCAACCACCATTTTAGTTTCACTGGACATTGACTATATCTGTCCATGGGACAAGCATGAGCCCAAACCTGCATGACCCCACATTTAAAAAGTGCTGGAAAAAAGGGTCTTTCAACCACCATTTTAGTTTCACTGGACATATACTGTCCCTGTCCTGGGTAGCGCTTGCCCCTCCGTATGAGTGCGGACCAATTGAGCTTCACTTTGGAAATACTGGTGGTTAACGCTCCTGTTCCACCCAGGTGCCCTTTTTCTTGGCATTCTTTTTCTTATTTTACTCAACGGGGCTGGAGGAAATTGTCTCTGTATTTTTGTTATCTGTCAGTGCTCCATAATCCATGTCCACTGAAAAACGTAAATATGGTCAAGTTTTCATGTACCTCCCTTGTACAATTCAGAGGAATTTTTTTACCTGTACCTATTTTTGTACATGCAGGTTTTTTAGTAGTTTAATTCTAGAAAACACATTTTTAAAATAGGATGGAATCCCACCATGTCTTTGTTTCTCTTTTTTAATTGTATTAAATGGGTTGTCTCAATACAGGGATTGATAGCTATGTTAAAGATCTTGCAAAAACAAGTCATTTTGCAATATGTGTCCATTAACAGTGTCCTACCTATTCCTGTTTCGACCAGCACCATCCCCCTTGAGCCACTCTTAAATTGTGAAGAACAAATGTCTGTTTTGAAACAACATTTTTTTTTAAATAGGACCTGTAGTATAGCTGCATTTCAAAGCAAAATGCCCCAAAAATTCAAAGCATGACCCTTGAGCCACTTTGGACAATTGTGAAGAACAAATGTCTGTTAGAAACAACATTTCTTTATAATAGGACCTGTAGTATAGCTGCATTTCAAACCAAAATGCCACAAAAATTCAAACATGACCCTTGAGCCACTGGACAATTGTGAAGAACAAATGTCTGTTAGAAACAACATTTTTTTATAACAGGACCTGTAGTAATTGCTGCATTTCAAAGCACATGACCAAAAAATTATACCTAGATTAAAGTGAAACCAAATTTTTTAAAATTATTGCTGTATCTCACAGCTACATGACCCCAAAAAATTATAAATATGACTTCTCAGCCACTATTAAAAATTGTGAGGGAGAAATGCCACTTAAAAGCCACATTTCTGTTCCAAAGGACCATGATTATTGCTGTATCTCACAGCTATATGACCCCAAAAAATTATAAATATGACTTCTCAGCCACTATTAAAAATTGTGAGGGAGAAATGCCACTTAAAAGCCACATTTCTGTTCCAAAGGACCATAATTATAGCTGTATCTCACAGCAACATGACCTCAAAACCATTGACAATGCGAAAACTTCTAAAGATAAAGTGAGTAAATGGAATACGGTGTTGTCATGAAACCTTGCTGTCTTTTACAGTCTCCTCACAGCAAAACCAGCAAAATGAACTGTTGGGAAAAGAGAATAAAAATTGCAGTAAGAAATGATCATTTTAAAAAACATTTTTCAAGAGGACCATTTCTGTTTTAAGAGGAATGTGAAGTAGACCGGCAACTAATCGGTGACCTCGGCAATTGGGGCCACAACATCATCAGAGATCCATGCCTGATTCATCTTGATGAAAGTCAAACGATCCACATTATCTGTGGAAAGCCAGATGCGTTTGTCTGTAATGACTGCTCCAGCTGTGCTGAAGGTCCGCTCAGATATGACGCTGGCTGCTGGGGAGACAACACCTCTAATGGCGTGACGAGCCAGCTCGGGCCATTCGTCCATTTTGGATACCCAAAGTCTATTGGGTCCGGAACACATACAAAAACATCGGTGTTGAGACGCAGATAGTCGTGCACCATGATCTTAAGCTGGTCTCTGTGTGTTGGATGTGTGCCCTGCATTGCATGCGTTGGTGATGGTGGTAAACAAAGATTGCCAGAGGTCACCCATTAGGCTTCTGCCACCCTTTCCTGCGCGCCGGGTAAAAACCTACTTGGCCCCCTTCTACTGCTGTCACGTCGCTGTATGTTCCCCCGGACATGTGGGGAACGTGAAAACCCGAAGCAACAAGCTCCAGTTGAATCAATCACAAAAGGGCTTTCCCTTTTCCCGCAATTAACCCCTTTTTTGGGTGGGTGGAAGGAAAGTCCTTTAGTTTTGTTTTGTACCCGGGGGGTCCAGGAGGGGGGCCACCCCTTTAAATGTTGTTCAATTTTTAAAGGCCTTAAAGCGAGATCAAAGGTTTGGAGAAATGGAGCATCCAAGCACCATTGAGAGATGGAGCCTTTATTTCCCCCAAACCCCCGGGTGGAGGGGCCCTAGCAAAACCCGATCCCCATCCTTTCCCCCTCCGCTTCAAATTCCGCGCAACCCTTTCCAAGGGAGGGACGTCGGGAACATTCGGTGTTTTAGGGAAAAACCCCCTCCCCCTCCCCCCCCTCCCCCTCTTCCCCGCTTTCCCTTCCCGGGACAGCCAACAAAAGCCCGACTTTGGGCCCACCTATGCACCCTTTAAACGATGCCCAGCTTTCACTACTTTTGGACCCCGAACCACTGCCCAATGAAACCCCATGAAATTGTGAAACTGGGGGTTTTGGGGTTTGACGGAGAGAAAAAGGCCTCCGTGTCCCCCCTCGTCTCCGTCCCCCCTCCTCCCCCGGCGGGGCCTTTTGTTTCAGATGTCCAACGATCATTCCAGAACTAAAATAAACCACAAGCTCAGCGACAAAGGGCATTGTCCGAAAACACAAAATATCAGTGGGGACACTAAAAAAACCCAAGGGAAAAAACCCCCCAAGGTTTTAAAAGGAAAAATTGGGAAAAAAGAAAAACCCCGGGACTCCTTTGTTTACAAAAAAATATTTTATTAAAGAATTTTATTAAAACTCACCTCCCCAAAAAAAGTCATGGGGGAAAACCCAGAGCAGGTGATCCCCAACTGAACAAAGTTTCCTCAAATAGGGGTTTTAAACCCCGACTGCAACTTTTGGGAGTGGTAGGAACTAGCAAAATTGGGGTTAAACCCAAATGATTTTAAAAAAGGGGGCTGAGTGCCCCAAGCCTCAAATACTGTAAACAAAAAGCCCAGGTTTTTTTATAATTTTCCTTAGCATAATGCATTTCCAATATTCCTTTTATACCTTAAAGGTTTACTTTTTCTTTAAAATGGCCAAGATTTTGTGTTAATTTTAAAGCTATTTCCTTTTCCCGTGTGCACCTATGCTTTTTCCTTTTTTTTAAAGTATATTTTTTGATGGCACAGCCTTATTACGTTTTTTTAGTTTTAATTTTTAGAAATTTCAACTCATTGCCCTTTCTGCACTCAGCTTCCTCTTTTAAACCCGTGCAGGATAATCCAATTCTAATTTCCTTACCACTCCCCGAAATTTGCAGTCGGATTGGGCGCCTAGTGGGGAACATTTTAGTGGGACCACCCCGCTCTGGGATCCCCCCTTTAGGTTTTTTGGGGGGGACTTTAATTTCAATTTTTTGATCAAAAACTGTAAAATAAGAGTCCCAGGTTTTTTTTTATTTTGCTTGGGGAATGCATTTCCAATAATTTCCAAAATACCTTGAGGGTTTTTTCTTAGTCTTTAAAAAGGGGCCACTGAATTTGTGTTAGATTTAATTTTATTTCCTTTTCAGGGGTGCCCATCATGGGGTTTTTCAAAAATATATTTTAGGGTGTCACAGCCTTATTACTTTTGTAGTCATTTTAAGGGGGGAAAAGGCAATCCAATTTGGGTTTTCCCGCACACAGCTGCCTCTTTTTTAAAACCCGTTCAGGAAAAACCAAAAGCTAGTTTCCTACCCACTCCCCAAGTTTTTTTGTCTGGAAAACGCCAAGGGGAGGGGAACATGTTTTTTGGGAGGAACTCACCTGCCTTTTGGGATCCCCTTTACCTTTTTGGGGGGTTAGCTTAAACAATCTTTTTATCAAATTCCCGTAAAATTTAAAAACCCGGTTTTTTAAATTTTTCCTTAGCAGTAATGGCCCTTTCCAATATTCCTATATACCCTTTAGGTTTTACTTAAAACTTTAGTGTTCCACTGAAATTTGTGTTAGATGTATGCTATTGCTTTTTTTATGGGCAAACCCATGCTTCGTTTTTTAAAGTAAAATTTTTAAAAGTCACAGCCTTATTAAAGTTTTGAAAAGGGGATTGTCCGCACTGGGCCATTTTTTTGGGGGCTTCTTTAAAAATGGGAAGGGTGGGCAAGCTTTTCACCCCCCCCTCCCCCCTCGGGGGGGCTCAAACCCCCCCCGAAGTCCGCACCCCTGCTTGTCAGGCCCTTTGTCACTTCCCTACGGGTAATGGCAATTTCGCTGCTTTTCCACAAATCGCTTTGGGGCAGTGGAGGGTTTGGGAAAACCAGCGTGTTTCCCCCATCAACAATGAGACGGTTTTTTGGGGGGGCCGACGACGTGCAAAACGCAGCCCGGGGGGAAAGAAGCAGGGGGGTTTCAAAAGCCGGGGGGTGCGAACTTAGACCCTTTGAGCCTTCCTCACAGGCATCCAACCCGGGGAGTCTTTTGAAATTTCTGGGACACAAGGTTTAAAGACATGTCCAGCAAGGGAAGTGCCCCCCCTACCCCATCTTAAGGGCGGGCCAGCAATTTCGCCCGTTAAAAGCACACCACCCCTTTCCTGGCACAAGGGTTTTTGGGACCCACCAGGGGCTCCGGGCCCCGTTCGGGGAGCCGGGCCCCCGCTCCTTACCTTTGTGGAAAGGTCTCCAAGACAGAAAAATTCAAAACGGGCCCGGGTTTTTCTGGGCAAATGAAAGCCCCCCAGAGGGGCCTTTGGGGGGCCTTTTGGGGGGGAAAAAACCCGGGACCCTCCCTGGTTTTTTGAAGACCCTGGGGCCGAGCCTGAGAGCCACCCTCACCCAAAAACCAAGGGATCCACCCAGCTCACCCAGAAACGGTTTACCCTAGATATAGCGGCCCTTTGGGCCACCTTAATTTGTCCAGTGCCCTTTGGCAGGTTGGACTTTTTCCCGGGCACAGATGCCCGACAATGCCTTGAAAAAAGTAGAAAACACGTGGCTGGCCAAAGGGAGGGAAAACCCGGGTTTTTTTGGCAACTGGGAAAAACCTTCGGGGATTCGTATTGGGGCAGGCAAGGGGAAGACGGGCGGAAAACCCCTTTCCCCTTTTTACCAACAGAAAGGGAACTTTTTCCCAAAAGGGGCCCAAAAACCTGGCAAAAGCCACATTTTTTGGGTTTTAAAAAGGGTTTTTTAAACCCGCTCCCAAAGCTGGAAGACAGAAGGCGGGCTGCTAGCCGGGCCGCTGTACGGCGTGCAGGTCGTCAAACTGGTGGAAGGAGAATGGGTAGGATGGGTCTTTAGTGGTGCTGGTGGTACTCGGGCGACGGTGGAGGCTGAAGCGGAGGCTGATCCCTGATCATAACTCTGAGAGACATGGGCAGCTGAGGAATGCTTGGTGGTGGTGGAAGGGGAGGAGGAAGCGGAGACAGAGGGTGTGACAGTGGTTGGAAGCCCGGCATCGGTGTGGCCTTTTTTGGCCATTTCAACTTATGCATTCGCTGCATGTGACTAGACATGTTGGTGGTGGTTAAACACGTAAGATTCTTGCCTCTACTGATGTGTTTACGGCAAAGGCGACATATGACAATGCTGGGTGAATCAGAGGCTTGTTTGAAAAAGGCCCAAGCTTGAGAGGTCCTATACCTTTTCGATGGCGATAAGCGAGGAGTGCTGTTTCCGCTGATCGTGACTGGCGGAATTATCTCAGCGGACTTCTACGACCGCCCTCTCCCTTTTTGAGGCGGCACCCGTACTGACACTACCCCATCGTCATCCTCCTCGTCCAGTGATGAAGCACTCGCAAGCAAATTCTGCTGAAAAGACCACGTTGGATCTGCAATGTCGTCATCATCATCATCAACACAGGTGACTTGGTCGTCTTGACATTCTGCATCCAGGAGCTGCGGGCTACAAGCAACAGGCACTGCAAGGCATTGCAAACCGCCCGGGATTTTTACCGATTGACCGGCTTCCTTCTCCTCCTCTGATGGCATCAGTAACTGGGCATCAGAGCAGACAAAATCATCCTCTTAGGCCTCTTGATCTTTTAACATGCCTTCTGACCCCAACCGCATTTTGTCATCAAAGAGGTCTTCAAAAATGGATTATCCACAGTGGTGGCTACACGAGTTGACATTTGGACTGCCTTCGCTTCATGTGGACGATGCTGATGACGACATTTTGTGGCCGTTGACTGGAGGACGAGGAGGTAAGACTGCTGGATGCAGGTTACATTAACCACTGAAGAACAGATTGGCGACGCTGTTCGTTACTGAGATTCACAGGGCCCTGACCCAGCGATGACAGGCCTGACGGTCCTGCAACCGACGATCCGCTGGCATGCGTGTTGTCGCCAGCACTGGAAGGAGCACCATTTCTCGTACCTCTTCCACCATGTCCTACACCCCTCTTTGCTCTCTTACCACCTGCATTTCGCTCCATGCTCAGAAAGATAAAAATTTAAGAAAGTATGGAAGAGTTTTTGACAGTCTCTTAATAAAAGACGGCAAATCACAGCTATTCTTAAATCCCTCTAATTTCCTACAGCCAACTAGGATAAGAAACTGAAAGGTTTCTAGCGAATACCTGTGAAATGCGGTCTGGTGGAAGAACCGTAAGAAAAAATCAACAGTGTTCTTCCTTCAGTCCCAGGGATTTACAACTGCCCAGTAGGACTAGGAATTGATAGTTTTCAACAAACTATCATACAAGTGCACTATCTGCGCCAAACTGAGATTCAACGAGCGCAATAAAACTATTCAGAAGTTACACGGATGAGAAATTGCATTTTTTGCAGCCATGACAAACGAGAACAGTTGCTCCACATGCTCCAGAGATTGTGGTAGCAGCGCAGTGCCATTAAGCAGTACGAAAAAAAACATGGCCAACAAGCACAGTGCGGACCTCGGGGGTTTGAGCCACCGAGAGTGGAGGCGGTGAAAGGCTCTGCACCATCTTTGCCAGTTTTGAAAAAGCCACCAAAAGGGTGCAGAGCACTGTGGTATCTTAGTTCGGGAAACGATTGTTGGACCTCTGAAACATCGGTCCCCCAAAGCGACGGGGGGAACGGACACAGATGGGGACACGGAGCCTTTCCCCCCCTTTTGAATCCACAAGGCCCGACATTTTCTAAATTTTATCTTTATTCATTAGGCAGGGGTTCGGGGGTTCCAGGGCTGTGCAAGGCGGCACCTCAGCCTCAGGGTGCATATCTGAGGCAATCAGGGCTGGTTTTTGAAGCTGTCCAGAGGAAGGGAGGAGGAGGAGGAATTCCTGGACACTGACTTACTGACCCCCTGCCTTGGAAAAAAGGTTGGCGCAATTTGAGGCGGAGGGGGAAGATGAGGAAGATGATTTTTTAAAGGTCCCCGACCCCGAGGCTTGGGAATCAAGGCTCCATCTCTCACAGGTGCTTGGATCTCCATTTCATCCAACATGACCTCGCATTAAGGCCATCAAAATAACAACAGTTACTGTTTGGGCCACCCCCTGGGTCCCCGGTACAAGACAAAACCGCAATTTCCCCTTTCCACACACCCAAATAAAGAGTAAAATGCAGGAAAGGGGACCTTGCGATTGATCAAAGGGGAAAATCTGTTTCGTCGCTTCACTTTTTTCAAAAGTCACGGGGGGAACAACGCAGCGCGTGCAGCAGAAAAATCCAATAGCCGTAGCGGCGCGAGCAGGCAATGTGGCAGAAGCCTAATGGGGGACCTCTGGGAAAATTTATTTACCACCCACCAACGCATGTAATCAGGGCACACATAAAAAACCGAGACCACAAATCATGGGCACGATATTGGGCCCCAACACCGATGTTTTTGTTGTGTTTTTCCCGGGCCCCAAAAACTTTTGGGTATCCAAAATGGACGAATGGCCCAAGCTGGCTCGCCACGCCATAGAGGTGTTGTCCTCCCCAGCACCAGGGTCATATCTGAGCGGCCCTTTCAGAACAGCCGGGGGGAGCCCATTACAGACAAACGCACCCACTTTCCACAATAATGTGGAACTTTTTTGGCCCTTTCTTAAGATGAAATCAGGCATGGATCTCGGAGGGGTGGGGGGGGGTGACCCCTTTGGGGGGTCCTGTCACCGATTAGTTGCGGGTCTACTTCACATTCCCCCCCAAACAGAAAGGGGTCCTTTTTGAAAAACTTTTTTTTTAAAAATGATCTTTCTTACTCCCAATTTTTTTTTTCCCCCTAAATTCCCCAAACCCGTTCTTTTGCTGGTTTTGCTGTGAGGAGATTTTTAAAAGACAGCAAGGTTTCATGAAACACCGTTTTTTCCCATTTCCCTTCATTTCATCTCTAAAATTTTTTTAAACCAATTTGTAAGGGGTTTTTTGGGGTATGAAATCAAATTTTTTAATTTTTTGGGGTAATGTTGTTTGTGAGATACAGCAAAAATTCAGGGTTTCCTTTTGGGAAACAAAATGGGGTTTCCCAAAGTGGCATTTTCCCCTTCAAAATTTTTTTAACAGTGCTGAGAAGTCATTTTTAAAATTTTTTGGGTCATGTGCTTTAAAAGGGAGCAATACTACGGGTCCTATTCAAAAAAATGTTGTTTCAAAAAAACTTTTGTTCTTCAAAAATTTTCCCAAAAGGGGTTTTCTTTGGGCATTTTTTGGAATTTTTTGGGGGCATTTTGCTTTGACATGCAGCTATACAACAGGTCCTTTTATAAAAAATTTGTTTCAACAGACATTTGTTCTTCACAATGGTCAAGAGTGGCTCAAGGGTGATGGTGCGTCAGAAACAGGAAAGGTAGGAAAACGGGTTAAGGGAACATTTTGGGGAAAAAAGATTTTTTTTTTGCAAGATTTTTAACCCATAGCTATCAATCCCTTTTTTTGAGAAAAACCCTTTTAATACAATTAAAAAAGAGTAACAAAGAACATGGTGGGATTCCCTCCTATTTTAAAAATGTGTTTTCTAGAATAAAAGTACTAAAACAATTGCATCTACAAAATAGCTGTTTAAAAAAAAACCCCCTGAAATTTTTACAAGGGATTACAAGGGAAAACCCTTTACCAGAAATTTTGGGGTTTTTCAGGGGGACAAAAGGAAATTTTGGGGCACGGACCCGGGGAAAAAAAGTACAGAGACCAAATTTCCCCCCAGGGACGTTGAGTAAAATGAAAAAAGAAAAAGCCAAATAAAGGGCACCTGGGTGTAACAGGAGCGTTTAAACCCCCAGTATTTCCAGGGAAAACTCAATTGGTCCCACCATACGGAGGGCAAGCCCAACCCCGGTTTTTGACTGTGTTTCTGAGGAAGGCTTGGGGTTTTTCCCAAAATTTTTCCCCCTTCCCCACACTCTGCTTCGCACGACAGTTTTCGTTGCTGCGTTGGCATCGGGGATTTTTTAAACCCGCTGTTAATAATGACGGGAAAAACCCCGCCCCCGGGCTCTCCCGCACCCACCCCGTAACCCCGGGGCCCCGGGTCATGCTTTTGGCCCAGGAAAAGGTATAGTCCCCAAAGTCCAGTGAAACTAAAATGGTGGTTTAAATATCCTTTTTCCGGCACTTTTTTAAATCTGGGGGGTTATGCAGGGTTTGGGGGTCTTTCTGTGGCCCCAGGAAGTATAGTCAATGTCCCGTTAAACTAAAATGGTGGTTGAAAGACTCCTTTTTCCCCGGGACTTTTTTAAATCTGGGGGTTTTTTGGGAGGTTTTTGGGGCCCCATTCTGTGGCCCCAGGCAGGGTATAGTCCAAAACCAGGGGAAACTAAAAAAGGTGGTTTTTAAAAACCCCCTTTTTCCGGGGGCTTTTTTTAAAAATGGGGGTTTATGCAGGTTTTGGGGGTCATTTCTTTGGCCCGGGCAGGTATAGTCAATGGGCCGTTTTAACTTTAAAAGGTGGTTTGAAAAAACTTTCCCTTTTTTCCCGGCCCCTTTTTAAATGTGGGGGGCCCTGCAGGTTTTTGGGGGGCCCTGCGTGGCCCAGGAAAAGTATAGTCAATGTCCAGTTCCAAATTAAAATGATGGTTCAAATCATACTTTCCCTTTTGGCACTTTTAACCCCCCCTTCCCGGGCATTGGGCGTATGGGATAAAGCCCCCAGCGGGAAGTGGCTTTTCCCCCAAATGGACGTATGCATACCCCCCCGGGCGATCGCGCGGGGGGCTTTGGGGGGGAGCCGGGGCGCGATCGCGACATGGAACCAAACGGTAAATTACCGCTGGGTTCAAAGCCCCATCAACCCCCCCCGGATGAGCTCCCGGGCCCCGGGTTTAAAAAAAGCCCTAAATTAACCCCCAGCCTGTCATGGCCGCAATAATGGAAGGCGCCGGCATGAGGAGTGGCTCCTCTCCCACGATCGGCGAGGGGAGCGGGAAAAGATGCCGCTTGCCTGTCTCCTTTCCCCTCCCCGGATGCTTTCAAAAGCTCCGGGGGGAGTCTGGTGACTCAAACCAAAACCCACAGTGCAAATTTTGGGCATGGTTTTCACTAGTTGCCATGGCGACCTCTGCACGCTAAAGCTGTGCATAGATCGCCCCCCCTTTAAACACAATCTTTGATTGCTTTTTCCCCAGTGAGGATTTGTGTTTTCAAATCCTCACTGGGGGGGGGAAAAGTAAAAAAAAAGTGAAAAAGAAAAAAAAAAAGTTTAAAAAACCAAAAACAAAAAATAAAATTTTAAAACCCTGGGACACTGCCCCCTTTTTCCCCCCCGGGGCCCCCAAAAAGGGAAAAAAAAAGGCCCCCTTAAAAATTTCCCCCCCCCAAAAAAACCCCCCCCAGCCCCCCCCCAAAAAAGGGGAAAAAAAAAAAAGGGGGGGAAAAAAAATTTTTTTTTTTGGGGGGGTTTTTTTGGGGGGCCCCCCAAAAAAAAACCCCCCCCCCCCACAAAACCCCTTTTTAAAAAAATTTTTTTGGGGCCCCCCCCAAAAAAAAAATTTTTTTGGGGGGAAAAAAAAAAACCCCCAAAAAAAAATTTTTTTTAAATTTCCCCCAAAAAAAACTAAAAACCCCCCCCTAACCCCCCAAAAAATTTTTTTTAAAAAAAAAATAAGGGGGGGGAAAAAAAAATTAAAAAAAAAACAAAAAAAAAAATTTTTTTTCCCCCCCTTTTAAAAAAAAAAACCCCAAAGAAAAAAAATTTTAAAAAAAAAGAAAAAAAAAAAACCCCCCCAAAAAACCCCCCCCCCCCAAAACCGCCCTTTTAAAAAAAAAAACCCCTTAAAAAAAAAAAAAAAAAATTTGTTTTTTTTAAAAAAAAAAATAAAAAAAAAAAAAAAAAAATTTTTTTTTTTCCCCCTTTTAAACCCAAAAAAAACCCTTAACCCTTTAAAAAAAAAAAAAAAAAAATTTTTGGGGTTTTTTTTAAAAAAATTTTAAAAAACCCCAAAAAAAAAATTTTTTTTAAAAACCCCCTTTAAAAAAAAAAAAAAATTTCCCCCAAAAAACCCTTGGGGGTTTTTTTTAAAAAAAATTTTTTTTCCCTTTAAAAAAAAAAAAAAAAAAATTTTTTTTGGTATTTTTTTTTTAAAAAAAAAAAAAAAAAAAAAAAATTTTTTCCCCCAAAAAACCCCAAATAAAAAGAACCACCCCAAAAACCCCGGCCCCCCCAAAAAAAAAAAAAAAAAAAAAAGGGGGGTTTTTTTTTTAAAAAAAGGGAAAAAAAAAAAAATTTTTTTTTAAAAAAACCCCAAAAAAAAAAAAATTTTTTGGGGTTTTCCGGGGGGGTGTTTTTGGGGGTTTGGGGGGGGGGGGGGGGGGGGGGGGGGGGGGGGGGGGGGGGGGGGGGGGGGGGTTCGGGGGGGGGGGGGGTGGGGGGGGGGGGGGGGGGGGGGGGTTTTTGGGGGGGGGGGGGGGGGCGCGGGGAAAAAATGTTTTTTTTTGGGGGGGGGGGGGGGGGGGGGGGGGTTTTTGGGGGGGGGGGGGGGGGGGTTTTTTTTGGGGGGGGGGGGGGGGGGGGGGGGGGGGGGGGGGGGGGGGGGGGGGGGGGGGGGGGGGGGGGTGGTAGGCGGAAAAAAAAAAAAAGGGGGGGGGGGGGGGGGGGGGGGGGGGGGGGGGCGGGGGGGGGGGGGGGGGGGGGGGCGGGGGGGGGGGGGGGGGGGGCCAAAAACCCCCCTTTTTTAAAAAAAAACCCCCCCCTTCCCAAAAAACCCCAAAAGGCCCCCCCTTTCCCCCCCAAAAAGGGGGAAAAAAAGGGGGTTTTTGGTTTTTAAACCTTTTTTTTTTTAAAAAAAAAATTTTTTTAAAAAATTAAAATTTAAAAAAAAAACAAATTTTTTTTTAAAAAAAATTTTTTTTTTTAAATTTTTTAAAAAAAAATTTTTTGGGGCCCCCCCTACCCCTTTAAAAAAATTTTTTTTTTTTTTTTTTTTTTTTTTTTCCCGGTTGTCCGCAAACCTGAAAAGGGCCCCTTTAAAAAAAATCGTAATAAAAATGAAACCCCCGATTCCCCGTAGGTGCCCCCCCTTTTTCCCGGGGCTTGTGGTTTAGCCAAATAATTTTTGTATTTCCACATATGGGGGTAAACCCCCTGAAAAAAGCAGAATCTGGGAATCAATATTTGCCCTTTCCTTAAAAACATTTACCGTATTCCCTTGGGGAATAATGTATAAAAAAATTGGGAAAATTTTTTCAAAAAAAGTTAAATTTGAAATTTCACTTCCACTTTTCTTTTAATTTTTTTTGAAACACCCAATGGGTTTTAAAAAACTTCCAAATTTGGGTTTTTAAATACTTTAAGGGTGTAGTTTTCTTAGAAGAGGTCATTTATGGGGGTAAACTAACTAAAAGGTTTAATCAAATTTACGTTAAAAAAAGACGGGGGCCCCCCAAAAATTATATTGGGAAATTTTTTTGAAAATTTGAAAATTTCTAAATAAATTTTTAAGCCCCCCCTAAAGTTGGAAAAAAAAAAAAAGAATACAAATTTAAAAAAAAGGGTGGCCAAAAAAACAGCAGACAAATGGTAAAGGGTAGTTATAAACAAATTTTTAAATGGGAAAACCCATCGTCTTACATTCAAAATTTTTGAAATTTGAAATTGTAAATTTTTCAAAATTTTATCACGAAACTTTGATATTTTTTCACAAATAAACAAGCATTTTTTGTTAAACCCAAAATTTTCCTTTAAATATCTTAAAGCACAATGTGGGCCCAGAAAACAATCCTGAAAACCCATGGATAGGGTTTAAAATGTCAAAAAAATTATTCTCACATAAAATTTACACAAGAAAAAGATTTTCAAAAAAAGGGGGTCGTCAAGGAGGCCCAAAAATGGCCCCCGCTTAAGGGGTTAATTGTGGGTGGGAGGGTTTTGGGGGTGCTGTGGTACAAGACAGGGGTAGTGAATGGTGGGTTTTTTTTTTCTGTGGCTTTTTTAACCTAAGTGTGTTGCCTAAGAAGTGCACGTATCCATTTGACGTTGTGGAAGGTTTTTTTTCCCGCTTTTCCAACCCTGTTTGGGGTAAGAAAAGAAAGGGGGTTTTGCTGTCCCCCAAAAACTTTAATGGTCATCGCTCAAAATTTAAGCTCACTATCGAAAAACCCAAACATGGTTGGCCCCACAAACGACAAACCCCCATTTCGAAAGCCCCAAAAATCGCTCAACACTAGTCATTTCCGACAAACCAAAAAGGCTTTCCCCCAATAATGTGGAAAGTTTGACTTTCATCAAGAAAAATCAGGCAAAGGTTTCTCCCGGGTATTTGTGCCCCAATTTTCCGAGGTCCCGATTTTGTTGCCCGGGCCCACTTCCCCATTCCTCTTCAAAAAGAAATGGTCCTCTTCAAAACTTTTTTTTTTTAAATTATCATTTTTTTACTGCAATTTTTATTCTCAGTTCCAAAAAGTTCATTTTGGGGGGTTTTGCTGTGAGGAACTGTAAAAAAACACCAAAAATTTTTAATTTACAAAACCTTTTTCCATTTTCTCACTTCATATTTTAAATTTTTTGCATTGTCAATGGTTTGGAAACATGTTTCTGTGAGGGTACAGCTATAATTTATGGTCCCTTTGGGAAAAGAAAAGGGCTTCTAAGTGGCATTTCTCCCCCACAATTTTTTTAAAAGTGGCTGAGAAATCCCTTTTTATAAAATTTTTGGGGCATTTTTCGGGGGGGGGAAAACAGCTAAATCATGGTCCTTTGGAACAGAAATGTGGGCTTCTAAGTGGCCCTTTTTCCCTCACATTTTTTCAAGGCTGAGAAGTCATTTTTATAATTTTTGGGGGTTTTTTTTCTGTGAGATACAGCTAAAAAATCATGGTCCTTTTGGGAAAAAGAAATGTGGGTTCTAAGTGGCAAAATTTTCCCCCCCACAATTTTTTAAAAGTGGCTGAGAAGTCATTTTAAAAAATTTTTTTGGGGCATGCTGCTTTGAAATCAGCAAAACTACCCCGGGTCCTATTTTAAAAAAAAGTGTTTCTAACCCGACAATTTTTGGGTTTTTCACAAATTTTTCAAAGTGCTCAAGGGTCATTTTATTTTAATGGTCTGGAGGTGGATCCACTGACCAAACCCCAGGCGAGGGTAAGCCCACACCAGGGAGGCGGAATCAAAATAGGTCCGTGTATCACCAAGCCCCCGCAAATTTGGGGTGGGTTTTCTCGGCGGGAGCTACCAGGTCGCTTCCACTGGCGGGGCTTGCCTGCGGTGGGGGGCAAGGGGAGGCCCTGGTACAAAACTTAACAGGCTCGTAGTCAGTAACAGGCAGAAGGTCAGGACAGCGGGTCTTTTGTAAACTTGGGCAGGCAGGAGGGCCCGGGCACGGGAAGGTTTTTGGTTTGGGAACATAAGCAGGAGGTTTGGTACACCCAAAACCCAGACGAAAACTTAAGAAGGCTTTCTCCCAAAGGGAAATAAAACCAAAATCCGGCAAGGCCGCCCGGAAAGGCCGGGCTTTTAATTTGGGAGCAGTGCCCTTTAATGACCAATTACCGGCGCACTGCCCCTTTAAATTTTAAACTGCCGGCGCGCGCGGTTTCCCCCAGGGGGGGAACCATGTTTCCGGGGACGGAAAGGCGGTAGGGGCGTGGCCGGGTAATGGGAAACCCGGCGGGTAGGGGGGGGTGGTTTTGACCCCCCAACCCACGTGCGGGGACGGGGGCCCCCTAGGGGTAGGGGCACGGGGGCCCCCGTGACCCGGGGCATGGTCCAGGGGGGCCGTTACAGTTTTTTAATTTTTGGGGGCATTTTGCGTAAATGGGAGCTATACAAAATCCTATTCTAAAAAAAAATTTTTTTCAAAAAACATTTTGTTCTTTACAATTTTCAAAAGTGGCTCAATTTGGGCATTTTTTGAATTTTTGGGGGGATGTTGCTGTGAAAAAAGCAGCTAAACTACAGGTCCAAATTTTAAAAAATGTTGGGTTTTTAACAGGGCATTTGTTCTTCACAATTTTTCAAGATTTGGGTCAAGGGTTTATGGTGCCCCTTTAGAAACAGGGAAAAGGGAGGACACTGTTTTTAAAGACCCCATATTGCAAAATACTTGTTTTTGGGAAAAATCTTTTTAAAATAGCTAGCAATCCCTGTATGAGCAACCCATTTAATACATTTTTAAAAAAAAGAAACCCAAAGGGTTGGTGGGATTCCATCCTATTTTAAAAAAAAGTGTTTTTTTTAGGGAATTAAAAATACCCAAAAAAAATGGCATGACAAAAGGGTGAAACAAAATTTTTTCCCGAATTGTACAAGGGAGGGACAGGAAACTTGAACAGATGTAGGTTAACCCCCGGGCAGGGATAGTCAATGTCCAGTTTTTAACTAAAATGTTGTTTTGAAAAACTCCTTTTTCCCCGGGGACTTTTTAAAACTTTGGGGGATGCAGGTTTGGGGCTCATTTCTGTGCCCAGGGCAGATATAGTCAAAGTCCAGTTCAACTAAAATGGTAGTTAAAAGACTCCTTTTTCTGGCACTTTTTTAATCTGTGGGTCAGATAGGTTTAAGGGTCATGTTGCATTCCAGGACAGGGATAGTCAATGTCCATTTCAAGTAAAATGAGGGTTTTCAAAAAAATACGCCCTTCTGGCACTTTTTAATTTGTGGGTCATGCGGGTTTAAAGGGGTCATGCTGTGGTAAAAGACGGGGGTAGGAATGGTCTGTGACTTTTTTTCTGTGACTTTTATAACCTAAGTGTGTTGCCTAATTTGTAGCACATATCCATTTGACTGTTGTGGATTTAATTCCAGCTTCTCCAGCCCTGTTTTAGGTGTAAGAATTAAGGTGTTGTTCCCCCCCCATAACTTTAAATGGTCATCGGCGATAATCTATTATCGACTATCGGAAATCGTCTTGATAATTGACGATATCGACTATCGACCCGATGACGATAGTCGACGTAATCGCTCATCACTATTCTTGAGACCATGCAGCTTTTCACAGGCTACAGCAGTCCCTTAAAGGATATATGGTACATGACTGCTGAGGCTTGTGATCGGCTGCAGCTTTACATGAGCACTGATTGTGATATCATCAGTGGGTGCACCTAATCCGGAAGTGGGCTGGAATGAGGTTCCAATGTGAGTTTTGTTTCTATTTGATACCCTCCCTGTCTGGCTAACAAGCATTTTTAAAAATTAGAAAACCCCTTTAAACATACAAAGGTGTCATCTAGACATGGAAGAGTCGCCAGTCAAGGGTATACAATTAACAGGGTTTTCTCACTACAAAGATTAGCTTTCAACATGCAGGTAATTGAAGAATTTCCCCAAATACATCAGTCTTTTCATTTTACCTTGGTCAGGAGATAAAAGAGACTTTTCTGTTCTGAGTGCCACATGGTTCTATAGTTACCTGTCCATTACTCCCTTCCTGATTAGACAGAGAGCAAGGACTAACATCACCATGAACAAATCTCTAGGTCTCATTATCTCTAAAAAAGATTAACTTTCGTTTACAGATAAAAAGTAGTTTCACCTCCCATAGCACTTGTAGCTTTGTTTACTAAAGATTAAATCTCCCGAACTTACATCTTTGTAAGGTCTCAGCTAGTTATAGAGAAGCTAAATGTGCTAATCACTGCCTTGAATCCACTCACAGTCTGATGAGACAGAGTGGAAGAAAAGCTGCCTGTGACTTAATGAAACAGCATGGTGAGAAAAACCCTTTAATTGCAGTCCTATACTCCATACATTACAATATACATTATTCCCTTATAGCAATATTCCTTTAGTGAATGTTTACATGCTCTTGTTTGCTATTGCTACTTTTACAATATACTAAACAAACCAAAATAAAATGTACAAACATTATCAGGTTAAATAATTAAACAGGCTATTTCAAATAACACACATTTAGTTCACTTAAAGGATTTATCAAGCCTACAAAATTGATGGGCTATCCTAAGGAAGGCACATCATGACTAAGGGGGCAGTCCCTCGAAACGCGTCGATGTAACAGCCATTACGATGCTCTTGTTTACATGTTAGTCCCCAATTTTTAACATGTTTAAATAAAGCTACAGGTTTTTTAACGCTACCTTTGGACCAAGTTACAGTTGATGGATTTTTTCTTTTTGGAAGAATTACTATTTTTTTTGGGAGTTTTTTTTTTGGGATTTCTCTGATCCGGCGACGGTATCACACCCTTCCCAAGTCGGGTGAAATTTTTCTTTTTTTACTTACCAAAAAAAAAGGCTGGACAACTGTCCAACATGTCAGTGGTTGAGGGGGATGGGCAAGTCCGAAATTGCAAACAGATTCATCCCCCAAAACCACTAAAAGATGTCAAAATACCGGTTGGATTCTTTAATCAGAATCTGGACAGTATTTACATACTACCATGTGGACGCCCCCTAACTTGGCTCCCAAAAAAATTTTTCATAGAATTTTCTACTGCATTTTCTGCATGTCCTTAAAAGGGTTTTCCTTTTGAATTTTTTAAAAATTGGTGACTTTTTACTAGCCCCCTGGCATGCATGTAACAAAAATTCTTTCTATTAAAAGTAAAAAAAAAAAGACATTGTTTTTATTTCACAATTTCACCACACAAAGGGTGACAGGTAAAAAGGGGGGGCGCGCCAAATTTTCTATTCACCCCTATCAGGTGCAGCCCCTTTTCATACTTTTTTAAATCCCCCTGGGGGGGGTGCATTTAGCCCCCAAAAGAGCAGAAAACATTTTTTTGAAAGCTTCCCCTATGGAATTTTTCTGGCAAATTACAGCTAAAAAAAGGGGTTTACCCTTTCAAAGTAATATACCTGACCCCGAACAGCCCGGGCCCGAGCGCTAGAATGCTTAAATTTATACCCCTGTAGAGTTTGGTTCATACACCCAAAATGAAATTCTAGACTTATTTTGGGTGCATAAAATTTTGGGGCCAAAAATTTCATACATGTCACCCAAAATCTCTAAAGCTCATTTAACTGTGATTTCTCATTTACCTTTAGGCAGAAAGTGGTTGTTCTGATTTGATATCTTTATCAATTTAGTTGGGCTAGGTGAGCAAATCACACCTAAAATTTTTTACTTAGGAATACACTTTTTGCTTTATGGGCAATTATTTTACTATACGTTTTTTGGGAAGATTTTTATTTTTAAAAACTGAAAAAACTGGAACACAACCAAAGTGAAGCTGTAATACTGTGAGGCAATTTATATAAATTGGAACAAATCCTGGAATTTTGGGCATTTATTTTTAAATAGTAAACAAACTTATTTTTTAAAAGTAAAAACTTTATTATATCATAAATATGAAAATGACCTTACTTACAATGTTCTTATATTAAAACAATTGAAAAAATTTTTAAAAAAAAGGGGTTTGGGTTTCTTCAAAAGAAAAAACCATGCCCTTTTGGCTGTCTAATATTACAGCTCATGCCCTACCTGTCTTTGGCCACAGTGAACAGAGCATTAACACAACACATTGTAGGGAAAGTATGACCAATCAGCTGGTGTGGTATTACTAAAGTACATATGCTAGTACATTAGTGGTGGCAATCCATTGTGCAGTACAGTATTACATGCTTTCTTTCGGTGCCAGGATGAGCTGCTCCTTTGGACACCGGTGTTAATTCCTTTAAGTTTCCAAATGAAGGATCCCCTAAAGCCACACAGAATGTCTAAATAAGGTGTATGTCACGGATGCCCCTGCGACCTTCGTCCCGGGTCGCAGGCGCATCCGTGCCCCGCTCCCGAGCTCGTTCCCCTGCTAGTTCCGGGCGTCACTTACCTAGCCACGCTCCTGCTGTAGTCTCTGTCCCTCGGCGCGGGCAGTCCCGCTCCCTAGGGCGCGCGCACCGGCAGTGTTAAATTTAAAGGGCCAGCACACCAGTAATTGGCTATTGCTGGCCGCTGCCCATATTTTAGCCTGCTTCTTCCTGGATACCCCGCCGGATCTTTAGTGCTATTAGCCTATTGAGAAAGCGTTCCAGAAGTCTTGTCTGATTACCGTGTACCGTACCGTTTGCCTCCGTCTCTCGACCACGAACCTTGCCGCCTGTCCTGACCTCCTGACTGTCCCTGACTACGAGCCTGCCTTACGATTTTGTAAACCCCGCTACACTCGGCTGCCCCGCAAGCAAGTCGGTGGTAGCGACCTGTAGACTCCCGCCCCGCAAGTCCATCCCGTTTTGCGGCGGGCTCTGGTGAATACCGGGACCTACATAGATTCCGCTCCCTGGCGTGGCTTACGCCATCGCTTGCAGTGGTCCAGAGGATCCGCTACCGCTGCTCGTGACAGTAAGATCCGGCCATGGATCCCGCCAAGGTGCCTCTGCCTAGCGTCGCTGACCTAACCACCATCGTGGCGCAGCAATCCCAGCAGATCGCACAACAGGCCCAGCAACTCAGTCACTTTTCCGCCTTGATGCAGCAGTGCCTGGCCACCCAGCAGCAACGACCCGCTCCTGTGGCTTCCACTGTTCCTTCAGCTTCCGCACCGGCTGCTGGTCCAAGGCTCCGTTTGTCTATGCCGTCTAAGTTTAATGGGGACTTCAAGGCTTGCAGGGGCTTCATCACTCAATGTTCCCTGCACATTGAGTTAATGGGGAACCAATTCCCTACGGAAAGGTTGAAGGTCGAATTTGTGGTCAGCCTTCTTTCCGGGAAAGCTCTGGCCTGGGCTACCCCTCTGTGGGACAGAGACGATCCGGTCACGGCTTCCCTCGCCGCCTTCCTCGCCGAGTTCCGCAGCGTGTTTGAGGAACCTGCCCGAGCCTCTTCTGCGGAGACCGCCTTACTTAATCTGCGTCAAGGTGACTCCTCGGTGGGCGACTACGCGGTACAGTTCCGCACCCTGGCTTCAAGAAGGGCCTCTCCAGCTGTGTTAAGGATGCCCTGGCTGCCCGTGATCTTGCGTCTTCCTTGAGCGACCTCATCTCCCTGGCTACTCGGATTGACATCTGTTTCTCAGAACCTCAGGAGGAGCTCCGCCAGGAACAAGGACCAACTAGACCTCATCGGCTCCCTTGTCTTGCTCCGGTATTTCAAAGTCCTCCACAGTCGTCTTCCCCGCCCGCGGCCGATAAAGCCATGCAAGTGGATAGAGCCCACCTGTCCTCTCAGGAGCTAACCTGGAGACGTGAGGAGAACCTTTGTCTATATTGTGCCAGCCTGGAACATTTCCTCTGTTCCTGCCCACTGCGTCTGGGAAAGGCGCGCACCTAGTGTATGTGGGAGAGGCGTCCCTAGGTGAGAACAAGGCCTCTCCTCGTTTGACCATACCCATCCTGGTCGGCACTGGGCCTGGTACCCACTTTCAAGCCTCAGCCTTCTTGGACTCTGGGTCGGCTGGAAATTTCTTGGACGCTGCCCTGGTGTCTCAGCATAATCTCCCCGTGGTCCGCCTGGAGAAACCTCCGGTCATCTCCTCTGTCAGTGGGGAGATCCTTAGTGATCCAGTCCGCTACCGTACTGAGCCTCTGTTCCTTCAAGTGGGGGCACTACATAAAGAGAGACTTACGTTTTACATGTTACCCCGGTCTTCCTCGCCCATCCTTCTGGGTCCTCCGTGGCTGAAGCGCCATGCTCTGGTGCTCAACTGGCAGACGGGTGAAGTCTTGCGTTGGGGGCCAGAATGTTGGTCTCGCTGTTTGGTGGCACCTCGCTCGGTGCTTACTGCTTCTCCAGTACCGTCTAAGCCTCTGGCGGGTCTTCCCGCTCCGTATCAAGAGTATGCTGACGTCTTCTCCGAGAAGCAAGCGGAGGCCTTGCCTCCACATCACCCCTGTGACTGCCCTATTGACCTTCTGCCTGGAACATCTCCTCCACGGGGCAGGGTTTACCCTCTGTCTGTGCCTGAGACCTTGGCTATGTCCGCCTACATCAAGGAGAATCTCCAGAAGGGGTTTATTCGTAAGTCCTCCTTCCCGACTGGAGCCGGGTTGTTTTTCGTAACGAAAAAGGATGAATCCCTACGTCCATGTATCGATTACCGCGGTCTCAACAAGATCACCATAAAGAATCAATACCCCTTGCCATTGATTACCAAGCTTTTTGACCGACTCCATGGAGCCAAGATTTTCTCCAAACTGGAGACGAATGGAAGACGGCCTTCAATACTTGAGATGGGCACTTTGAGTACCTGGACATGCCCTTCGGACTCTGTAATGCCCCTGCAGTCTTCCAGGAGTTTGTCAACGACATCTTCAGAGACCTCCTGTACGCCTGTGTGGTCGTCTATCTGGATGACATCCTGATCTTTTCACCTGATCCAGAATCCCACCAGGCCCATGTGCGACAAGTTCTCAGGCGTTTACGTGCTAACTGTCTGTATGCCAAGCTCGAGAAGTGCCTCTTTCACAAGACTAGTCTCCCCTTTCTCGGCTACATTATTTCGGACCAGGGTCTGCAGATGGATCCCATGAAACTGTCTGCTGTCTTACAGTGGCCACGACCCTTAGGCCTCCGTGCCATACAGAGATTTCTGGGCTTCGCCAATTACTATAGGCAGTTCATACCACATTTTTCCTCGCTGGTCTCGCCTATAGTGGCGTTAATCCGAAAAGAATAGTAATCTCAAGCTGTGGCCACCAGCGGCAGAAGAAGCCTTTTCTAAATTGAAGTTTGCTTTCGCTCCTGCACCTGTACTCTCCCGGCCAGACACAGAGAAACCATTTTTTCTAGAGGTCGACGCCTCCTCGGTGGGGGCCGGAGCTGTGCTCACCCAAAAAGGGCCCAAAGGCAAGACCCTAACATGCGAGTTTTCTCTAAAACCTTTTCTGCCGCGTAAATAAACGACTCCATTGTTGACCGGGAGTTACTGGCCATCAAGCTGGCCCTGGAGGAATGCCGCTATCTCTTGGAGGGAGCTCGTCACTCGGTCAATATCTACACTGACCACAAGAACCTCCTATATCTCCAGACAGCCCAACGACTTAATCCGCGCCAAGCCCGTTGGTCTCTCTTCTTTTCCCGGTTCGATTTTCTAATCCATTTCCGCCCGGCGGAGAAGAATGTCAAGGCCGACGCCCTCTCCCTTGCCTCTGATGTGATTGGGGACGAACCTGCTCCACGGCACATCATTCCCCCAGAACGGCTGATCCCTGCTGCGCCCGTTGACCTACAATGAATTCCTCCCGGCAAGACTTACGTACGCCCGGCTCTACGGGAGAGGATACTGTCTTGGGGTCATTGCTCTCGTGTGGCTTGGCACCCATGGGTGCAGAAATCTTGCTCGCTTATCTCCCGTTTTTATTGGTGGCCTGGCCTGGCCCAAGATGTTCGAGAATTTGTGGAATCTTGCGCTTCCTGTGCCCGTAACAAGTGCTTCAGCCGCTTCAGCCTGCTTCAGCCACTGCCGATTTCCAGCTGTCCCTGGACCCACGTGGCTATGGACTTTATTACTGACCTCCCGCCTTCCTCTGGTAATACCGTTATCTGGGTGCTCACGGACCAGTTCTCCAAAATGTCTCATTTTGTTCCTCTGCCAGGTCTACCCTCTGCCCCTCACCTTGCCGGTCATCTTCCGACTAAATGGGCTTCCTCAGCACATTGTTTTTGATTGGGTAGTCCAATTTGTTTCCAGGTTCTGATACTCCTTCTGTGGCCAACTCCAAGTGAAGCTGGACTTCTCTTCAGCCTACCATCCTCAGTCTAACGGCCAAGTGGAGAGGGTTAATCAGACTCTGGGCTTCTATCTGCGACACTTCGTCTCCGCACGTCAGGATGATTGGTCTAACCTGCTACCTTGGGCTGAGTTCTCTTATAACTCTTTAGACTCAGAATCTGCCGGTGCCGCTCCCTTCTTCATTGTCTACGGACGACATCCGCGCCCACTTCTCCCTCTCCCGGTGCCCTCTGAGGTTCCTGCCGTGGAAGAGTTGGTCCGGGACCTAACAGCCGTCTGGAATCAGACATGCCAATCTCTAATCCGGGCTTCCGCTCGTAACAAGATACAAGCTGACAAAAAATTAAGACCTTCTCCCATCTTCTTTCCTGGTGACAAGGTGTGGTTGTCGGCGAAGTATATCTTTCTCAAGATCCTCGGGTATAAGCTTGGTCCCCGGTTCTTGGGACCATTCGAGGTGCTGAAGCACATAAACCCAGTGGCATATAAGCTCTGCCTTCCTCCCACTATGCGGGTCCCGAACTCCTTCCATGTCTCCCTTCTGAAGCTGGTCATCCTAAATAGTTTTTCTCAGAAAGTTGCTCCTCCCACTCCTGAGGCTGACACCACCAATGTCTTTACTGCAAAGGAGATTCTGGATATGAAGACGGTCAGAGGGAAGCGTCTTTTCCTCATTGACTGGAAGGGTTCGGGCCTGAGGAAAGGTCTTGGGCAGAAGAGGAGAACATTCTGGTCCGTAACATTCTCCAGAAATTCCTTCAGGCCAGAAAGAGGGGAAGGCCAAAGGGGGGGGAGTACTGTCACGGATGCCCCTGCGACCCTTGTCCCAGGTCGCAGGCGAATCCGTGCCCCGCTCCAAAACCGCGCCGCGTCCCGCATGTCGGGTCGCGGGCGCGCTCGTCCCCCTGCTAGTTCCGGAGGTTACTTACCCGGCCACGCTCCTGCTGTAGTCTCTGTCCCTCGGAGTGCGCGGTCCTGCTCCCTAGGGTGCGTGCGCGCCGGCAGTACTAGATTTAAAGGGCCAGTGCACCGGTAATTGGCTATTGCCGGCCGCTGCCCCTATTTTAGCCTGCTTCTTCCTGGTTACCCCGCCAGATCTTTAGTGCCAATAGCCTATTGAGAAAGCTTTCCAGAAGTCTTGTCTGATTACCGTGTACTGTACCGTTTGCCTCCGTCTCTCGACCACGAACCTTGCTGCCTGTCCTGACCTTCCTGCCTGTCCCCAACTACGAGCCTGCCTTACGATTTTGTGATATATATTTATAATTCAGCAGAAATTAAAAAAGGATAAAAATCTTCACCTCTTCCACAGTGTTAAGGCATTTCTTACAAAACCCACACAACCCTCTTTTGCCCTATCCCAAACACACCTACTCACACTATCCCTGCTTCTCCTTGCTACTGGGTACATATCTCCGAATTCTGGGCTCCCTCAGCACATCCCCATTTTTGTTTCACCCGACTCTTCTAGACTAAACAGCACAAACTTCTGCAACCCTACAAACCTCAAACCCATTCCTGTCACCCCTGATATCCCTATCCCCATCTCTGGAGCTCTCTGGAATGCACATCCTGTGTGCAACAAACGTTCCTTCATCCACAACCTTTTCATCTCATGCAACTTTTCCTACCTTGATCTAACAGACACCTGGCTGAAACTTTCTGACAAAACCTCTCCTGTTGCCCTCTCTTATGGTGAGCTTCAATTTGCCCACACCCCCATCTCTGGCAGCAAGCATGGTGGAGATGTTGGTCTTCTCCTGTCTGATACCTGTTCTTTTGACCCCATTCCACCTCTATCTTTCCTCACATTCCCCTCCTTTGTGGTGCACTCTGCCCATCTACTCCCCCTCCAACCATCATGTGGCCGTCGTCTATTGACCACCAGGCCCTGCCACTGCCTTCCTTGAAAACCTCGCTTCCTGGATTCTCCCCTTTCTTTCCACTGACAACCTCACTATTATCATGGGAGACTTCAACATCCCTATTGACTAACAAACTCCTTTCAGCCTTTCAGTCTCCTTTACCTTCAGCCTCTCCCAGTGGACCTCTGAAGCACCTCATAAAGATGGACACACACTGGACCTCATCTTCACTCACCTTTGCCCCCTATCTAACTTCTCAAACTCTTCTTTCCACAATCCCACTCTATCCTCACACCAGATCTCTGCATCACAATCAATGGCTCTACACTTTCACTGGCTCCACAAGTCCGCTGCCTTGGGATAACCTTTGACTCTTCTCTGTCCTTCAAACCACACATCCAAGCCTTTACCACTGCTTGCTGCCTCCACCTGAAAAATATTTCGCAAACTTGCTCATTCCTTAACTTCGATACTAGCAACCACCCTTACCAGAGTTCTTTGGAATTGCGGGGAGAGGTGCGGTGTTTAGGCATGTGGTGCACCGGCGGTAATAATTTCAAATAACACATTTTATGTGGGGTTAACACGGCTTTTACTCTTGACTCTCAATATTGTTTTCAGTCCATACAGTTTCCTTGTATCATAACACCCAGCAGCTTCAGCACACACTCACAGTACACCGAGGGACTCTCCTTATGTCCACCTCACTGTGCTGCACGACCTTTTTGGTAGTCTCTCTCTGGTTCTCTTCTCTGGAGATGGGCTTGTCCCCAAGAGACATTGATACAGGTCACTTTACTCTCCAAGGAAGGAACTTGCAGAGCTACAATGCCTCAAGCCTCTTGCTGTACCTCCTATGCTGCTCCCCGGATCAGTGTCTCCCCATTTACATGTCCTCTGAGCATTGGACATCAAGAACGATAGCCACAGAAATTTGTCACCTCTCATGGCTGCTACAATCCTCCTCCTCCTGATTCTCACTTCTGTCAGCTCCTGCTGACTCTTCACAGACCCAACTGTCTGCCTGCAAGCTAAACTATTAACTATTTGTCTGCCAAAACCAAGCCACCCCTCTCCCGAGTTTCTCATGGCCACCTAGTGTGCTACTACTCGTAACACAAGTACACTTACTCCCCTCCAAACCATCCTCAACTCTGCTGCCCATCTAATTCACCTCTCTCCTCGCTACTCCTCTGCCTCTCCCCTCTGCCAATCCCTTCACTGGCTACGCATTGCCCAGCGAATACAGTTTAAGTTAGTAACCTTTACTTACATGGCTCTCCATAACCTCTCCTCTCCATACGTCTCTACCTTAATCTCTAGATACCTCCCCTCACGCAATCTCCACTCCTCACAGGACCTTCTTCTATGTTCTCTTTTTATCAGCTCTTCACATAACTGTCTCCAAGACTTTTCCCGTGCTTCCCCCACACTCTGGAACTCACTGCCCCAAAACATCAGACTCTCCCCCACTTTCACCATCTTCAAAAGCAACCTGAAAACCTATCTCTTCAGGATTGTCTATAGCCTACAATAACCCCGCTGCCACTACTCCACCCCACAACATGTTTGCCCCTCACCTTCTGTCTCTTCCCATCATCCTTGTAGACTGTAAGCCCTTGTGGGCAGGGCCCTCTCTCCCTCTGTACCAGTTGTTAATTATTTATCGTCACCATTGTACTTGCTTGACATATGCTATGTATTTTATGTTATGTATCTGTTATGTAACCACCCTTGAATGTACAGTGCCCTGGAACTATGGGCTTGTTCACACGGCGTTTTAACTCCGTGTTAACATCCGCTTTTTAGGTCCATGTCAGTTCTTTCAAAGATGGAGCTGACAGGCAGGAGGGAAACACGCAGTGGCGATCTCTCATGTAAATGCCGCTGCGTGTTCCACATAGCCCGCAGTGCTGTAATCTCACTGCTAATTGGTAGATTCATCTCTGGGTCCTTCCTGTCGGTCCCCGAGACGCATCTACAAAGCGTATGTTAATACGGAGGCAAAACTCTGCGTGAACAAGCCCTAAGGGTGCTCTAAAATAGATAATAATAATAATAAAACCCAAATAATTGCCTTCTGTGGTCACATCTCTCCTCACATTCTGTATACTATAAAGCAGATTATCTAGTCACCATGGCTGCTAATAGTATCTATTAGGGTTGATATAGCTGATGTAAACAAGTAGATATAATTTTTAGCACTTACAGGCAGCTATAAATACACAAGGTTTTAGTATTAATGTTTTCCTATTCTGGTTTTAGTTCTACTTTAAAAAGATTTTGTGAGAAATGCAAAGAAGAATTTTGCTGCAAATCAGCAGCAATAACAACCTGAAATGACTGGGCTGGGTTTGTTTGACTTGGAGATGTCAATGGAATTTACCACTGTAAGTCACTGTGACCATACAGGAGCAACAATTTTAGCTTGTTTGCAGAAGAATATAAACTCTGTACAATCCTAGTCACTGTATACAATTATTTCTTTTTTATTTTGAGTAGGCAGCATATTTTGCAATTTTCCATTGCAAAACAAAATTATTTTTCCGTCCTGGAAAAAATTCAATAAACCTATCTATTTATGGATCATTTTTGATTTCTTTTTTCTGTGAGTTGACCATTTCATGAAGAGGCTCATTGTTGTGCTGGAATTTTGTTCTAACATGAATATAAGGATATGTTAACAGATTAAAAAAAAAAAAAAAAAAAAAAAAAAGTGCATGCAGAGTGACAGTTACACAACAAGTGTTCTGTAGGCACATTAGCAATGGCTCCTTGTTAATACATCAACCATCATGTGACTGCTACTTAACAGACCACTAGTATAATCCTTAAAAGTCTTCAAGATGCCACATAAGGTCTTGAGAGATAAAAATAACACAGATTCAAATCAAAGATTTACCAGCATTTGTGATTTATGGCCATTAATACATAATGGCAGCTTTATGTGTTTTTTATGTTTACCAACATAGTGGAGTAATGAATAAAGACTATTATGTATTTAAAATAGATAATAATAATAGTATACAGCATACCACGTGTATATAACCGTTATAATGACATATTATGGTTCAATAATATTTTTTTATTATTACAATGAAACTTTGAGGTATTATGCCAACAAAACATTGCAGTGTATGTAACTAATAAATTTAACAGTAGTAACTGTCAAAGTTCACTGATACTTTACTGCATGGAAAATATTGTGAAAACTTTTATAAACATGTTAAACACAGTAAGCCTATACTCATTTTTTTTAGATCAATACAAAAATGTATGTGTTAAAAAGAGCAGGAGAGGGCTTGGTAAATATGGCATCTTGAGCATTAACACTGGCCCTTTCTGAGTAAAAGTTAGACACTGTAGACTTAGACAGGCAGTCTAAAAATGCACCAGATTTATAAAACGAGTGCAACTTTAGACTTTTAATCAATAATATGTAGATGGTCACCCTGTCAGGATATCCACGGGGTGCAAAGAGTAACCAAAATCATGATATTTATAACTTAACGAAAAAACACACTGCACCAAACTATAAATGAAAAGTTTTTGTTTCAATCCACATAGAAAACACAGCAGTAAAGTTGAAAACATTTAATAGGGATAGGAAACCCCAGACAAAGGCGCTGTGTACAGCAATTTCCATTGGGTAACTTGACATATTCCCCAATATTATTGTCAGGACTCCAGTTAGGATGGTTTGAGAAATATTCTTTTTAGGTTTGAAGGACCTTGAATATGATTGTCATATTTTTGTGTGAGATACTGCTTTATTTGTTTAACATGTAGTTTGGGCCCTTGAACAATGGTCATTCTGTAATGTATTACACATTATAACAGACAACCTTTGATTATTTTGTGCAGGTTACCCTCTGTCATATTTATAGCCAAGTAACTCTTTTGGGATGTTCTTATTGTTTGTTATCCCTTTTTTTAAAAAAAAATGTTTTTAACTTTACTGCTGTGTTTTCTATGTGGAATGAAATAAAAACTTCTTGGTATTTATAATTTGGTGTGGTGTGCAATATGGAGTATCCATTTTTTATTTAAGTTATAATTGTCTAACTTTTATGCATTTTTTTTTTAGATCTTTCTATGCCAGAATTATGGTGCATTTTGTTGCATATTTTGGCGCAGCATGTGTCACATCATAGCCACTACCACTTTCATGTGAAGCAATGCCCACATTTTGGAAAGCCCCGCCCATCGGACGATCAATGTTCCTGCAGGGTCTTAAAGGAGTTGTCTCATTACGAGCTTTCAGCCTGTCAGTGTCCCTGGTAAGTTGAACTGAGGGGCGTGCTAGCTTGTCTGTCTGTTCTGCTCCCTCTCCCCCCTCCCATCAGCACACAGGCAGCTACGTAACTTCTATACAGGAGGGGGTTTGCTGCCAGAGTTCACCCTGTGTGTGCCTGCCTAGGTCTGTTGCAGGAGAGGGCTGATCTATGAGTGTAGAGAGGAATATGAAGCTGTGTGCTAACAGAGCAGAGAGGATGCAAGTGTTCCTATATCCCCTGCTTAGCTTACAAGTCTCCACATCTCCAGCAACAACAAGGGCAGTGTTACTATACTCAGGATGTCTCACTAATACAGGAGAACATAAAGTATTCACATGCCCCCTGATCTGTATAATATTAGTATAGTCACAGTTCCAAAGACATATCATGATTATAGTAACAGACAGGGTCACTGCTGTCCACATCTATCTGTGTAGAGAGCAGGAGGAAGCAGGCACACACAGGGTTAATCCAGGCAGCTCGGACAAAGACTCCAGAGTCCTCCCTCCCCCCTCCCTACACTACAGAAGCATTCTGTGCAGGAGGGGCTCTCTGCTCCAACCTGTCTTCAAAGGTGATGAGTCATTCAGACCTGACAGCCAGTAAGATAAGGATCAACAGGTCGGCTACTATAGAGATCTGAGAAGCTGATGTAGTAATACTAACAGGGCTAGCTCAAAATCAGTAGGACAGTTGTAATGAACATATATTGCAAAGCTGCTTGTTTTGTTAAAGATCTTTAAATTAAACCCCAAACAATGTAGCGAGACAACCCCTTTAAGTCCATAAAAAATGTGACTGGGACATGCTGTGCCAAAAATGTGCCACTTTTTGGTGCATTTTAAGACACTTTTCTTGTGCAACCAGATTAGTAATTGAGGGTTACAAACATTGCTAAGTATGTTTATATTTATAAATATGTATACATGTTTTTGTAAATATTGAATATAGAATATATTTAATTGATTTACTTGTCATGAAGATTTTCTTACCAATTTCTAATTTCTAATTCTTATTTTTCTTTAAATTTTTGCTAAGAAAAATACATTACTATTCATAAGACCTGAGAGAGGTACCTCTCCTGATGGGAAAATATAGTGAAGGGACAAGAGTTGAGAGAATCCGTCCCTGTTTGGTATGATATGCTTTTGACTGAACTTGTGAGAAAATTTAATCTCTGGCCCTAATCCTAACATTTTATAGGTCTTTAAGAATAAACTTATCTTTCTTCTGTGCTTTAGGTCTGGCAGGGTTCCTGCTGCAGCATTACTTCCAAGTCAATATAATTTCTGGTTGCATTAACAGAAGTGACATCGACTGGAAGCAACACTGAGAAAGGGGTCCTGTGGGACCTGGACCACCATGGAAAAAAAACAGTAAAAACCCTAACCACAAATTAGGATTTGGGTCAATATTTTACCAATTTTCCCTATTTGTAGGGACCTATTTATATGTTGTCTCGTTGTGGGCAGTGGGTTTATAAAATGTGATCAAAATGTGCATTAAAAACCTCACATATAAAGTATATTAGAATAGCATAAATTTATATTTTTAATCATTTAAATATTCAGTGTATGCAAGTATTTGATACACCGGCGATTTTGCAGGTTTCCCCAACTACAAAAAATGGAGAGGTCTGTAATTTTTATCATAGGTACACTTCAACTACGAGAGACTGAATCTAAAAAGATAAATATTGCATGTAGTAAGTATTTGATACAATAGAAAAACAGAACTTAATATTTGGTACAGAAACCTTTGTTTGCAATTACAGAGGTCAGAAGTTTCCTGTATGTCACGTTTACCGGCCGCAAAGCAAGAAAACGTCCTGGTACAGGAGATCCTCAGGGCCCACTGTGGGCAGAGATGGCCGTACTCGCGGCGGGTAGCCGAAGTGCAGGACACAGGTGATGGATAAACGGATGCAGTAGCTGTTTAATGGAAGCACAGTCCCAGGGTGATAACAGATTACACAGCAGGAATAGCTGACTGGTGTAGCGACAGGAGTTCAGCAGGTATAAGGTGCGCTGGACAGCGCCGAGTAATGCAGACGTTTAGACAGAAGCTTAGCAGACACTCTGGAAACCAGAGGGTTAACAAGGCAGCAGCTTAGCAGCAGAGGTGTAGCTATAATGAAGAACATCAACAAACTGACCCAGAGTCCAGGGAGGAAGTTCCTTATGAAGGAAAGGGACAGAGGTCACGGGCAGGAAGCAGGAGCACTGTGTGTCTAAATGTCCGCAGGCTGGCGCGCGCGCGCCCTATGGGGTGTGCACACACGCTGGGGAAGCCACAGTGGACGGACACGAATGGCAGCAGGGCCAGGTGAGTAACGCTGAGCAGAAGCAGGTGTAGAGCAAACTGACACTGCCGCTGTAAGCCCCGCACAGGGAGCCACAGCGGACCCAGACATAGGGACACGGACACGATCGCGGTCCATGGCACGGGCCGCGGCGCGATCCGTGACACTGTAGGTCTTGACCAAGTTTGCACACACTGCAGCAGGAATATTAGCCCACTCCTCCATACAGATTGTCTCCTGATCTTTGGAGCTGTTACTGGACTACATTGAGTTTTATCTCCCTCCAAAGATTTTTAATTGGGCTCAGGTCTGGAGCCTGGCTAGGACAGTCTGATATAGATAACCTGGAGTGGCAAGCTGTTCTCAAACCTAGTAGAAGGCTGGATTGTGGTCCCTTTTGGGAAGTTGGGGGAATCTACAATCCTCATGGTGGATAGCTAGCCAAATTAGGATTTGGTTGTCATGTAGGTCTATGGAGTATCCTGCTAGGTAGGCATTTAGTGGGTCCTAGATAGTGGAGCCCAGGTAGCAAAGCCAGTTGGACAGTCTTGAAAGCAGTGTCAGAACACAGGAGTAGCTGGATCTGGCAGACAGTGGAAGGATGGTGAAGTGAGGCCCCAAAGAGTTGAGGACAGATACACTAAACTAACCTTTCAGCTGTTCTTCCTCTTTTTATTTGGGGGGGGGGAGGAGGAGGATTTTAGGAAGGCCATATTGGGGCTTAATGGCAGAAGTAGTGAGAGTCCAGTTAGCAATGTGCGCTAGTCGTAACTCTACTATTTCATCAGCAACAGCACAAGTCCTCCCAAAAGCAAGGGTGTTAATACAAGTAGAAAATTATTCTAAACTATTAAAAAAACTACTGAATAAATAACACAACTAGTTAATGGGCAGTTGGGCATAGTCTAATTGTCAGTGCTTCAATATGTATTCCTGTAACCACGAGTACAAGTTTACCATCAGTGAGTACTTCAATGCCTATTAACATCAACATCGCCACAAAGGTGAAATAGGTAAATGCATATTCATAGTCTGAAGGTGCCTCCTACCTTTTTAATTATGGAATAACAATGTATTGCTAATTTTTTTTATTTCCAACATGGGTTTGTGCTGTGTGATCTGATTTCTGGTTCTGTGACTCTGTGATAATTATCATAAAAACTGCAAATGTGGGTTCTCCAAAGGTATAAAATTTATTTAACAAATGTTCAGATCTTTCTAGACAAATGCACTGATGACTGTATCAATGGACATTTATTATGACAATTGCGCCAGAATTCTGCCGCAGTTTGTGCTAAAATGCTGTCATACAGTACATGCTCTACACTACATTAATTATGTGTTTTAGACAGGTTCTAGACACATCTTTGCCTCATTCAAAAAAAGGGGTGTTGCTTCACGTGGAATGACGTGCACAAAAAAAAATTCAAAATTTTGCGCAGTTAGTAGCATAAAGTAAGCCAATAGGTGTAAACTTAGACTAAAAAGTCTAAACATGCGCCAGATTTTTCGACCCTATGATTAAGTGATGTCATCGCGACGCTGCCTGTCATCGGGCGCACAGCGCGTCATAGGCTGTGAGCTCGAGGAGCTGCCGGAGGAGCGCGGCTGAAGAGGACAGAAGAGGAGCGCGCGCCCAGGAAGCAGGTAAGGTGAGTATAAATTTTGTTATTTTTGCCTGCCTGTGGCCCCTATATACTGCCTGCATAATGTTTGCGAACTTAGATAGTTAATAATTGAGGAAGTTATTGGTAAAGATAGTGAACAGAATGCAGTTTGACTACAAAAAGAGAGATCTGTAGGATATTTACTCTTGAAGCACTGGCCCCCATAGAATTTATATTCAAGACTGTATCTATAACAGACAAGCATCCACTATGTCAAGATGAAACGTTTTTACTCCAACATAGAGGGGGATTCTTTATCCTTAAAGCATTGAGCTTATTGACCACTCCACCAGACAAAAATGTCATGGTTAGTGTTGCTAGACTAGGTGGCTGCTTGGTTTGGCACTGGTTCAACTAACCTTGTGTAAACAATTCAGGTTTGGATCATCCTGAGAACACATTTTTTTCTTTAACTCTAACCACAAGTTTGGGTTAGAGTTTTGTTACAGATTTTTATGGGTTAACTTACTATTCCACAATGCTCATGGTCTAGTGGTCCTCCTGGTACAACATCATTTCTGGTCTGCTGTCACTTTCGGCTACCATAACAAAGGGATTACCACAGGTATCAGGTGTGCCAATGTACAGTGGCTTTGAAACAGCAAGTTAAACCGTAAAAACCCCATAAAACCTCAACTCCAATTTTTGCCAATTTTTACCAGAATTCAATTCAGGTTGAACCAGATAAAATCACTTAGATTCCAGTTGAATTCGATATTGACCCGAATCTGAAGCATGACACTAGTCATAGTGAATATACATCTTTGTTTATATATAAAAATGGATTTTTGATGTCTGTTTTTTATGCACGTCCAAAAGAATGGACCAATCTGCCCAAACTTGGCACATATGTATATCAAGTGCTTCAGTAGGTCTTAGACCAGGCTGCAGCTCTCTGAAACCTACCATGCTCAACCTATTTGCAAAACAGCACAGCAAGAGAGAGAAATCGCCCTAAAATACTTTACTTCTGCAACATCACAGCAACAGAAAGGCCCTGCGTATCCCTTACCTTCCTGTAATACCATATTACTTCCAGATCACAACCAGAGAGAGGCACTACATAACTTATACCTCTCTGTAATACTGTACTACTGCCACATCACAGCCAAAGAGAGGCAACATGTACCTCATACGTCCCTGTAATACTGATATACCGCCACATCATGGCCAAAGAGAAACACTGAGCACTTCATACCTCCCTGTAATACTATACTACTGAAACATCACAGCAAAGAGAGACACTGCGTACCTTATTCCCCCATGTTATACTGTACTACTGCTACATCACAGCACAGAGAGGCACCCCGTACCTCTAAGCTCCCTGTAATACTGTACTACCTCCACATCACTTTCAGAGAGAGTCACCACATGCTACGAGTGATGCAACAGGCTGCTTGTCAGGCCGCAGGCACACTCGTGTCCCTTCCGTGGATGAGTGGCACCGCGACCCGCACCTCAGGCTGCAGGCCCACTCTAGCTCCATACTCGCCTCTCCATGCTCTGTACCTTATTGCACCCTGGCTGTCTCCGCAAGCAAGTCACATCAGGGGTAGTGACTGGTAGTCTCCCGCCGCAGCAGCAATGGGCTCTGTCACAGCAAGAATGATCCCATTGATGACAGCAGAATCTTTGTTTCTACTGCGCTAGTCCTGAAAACTTCGTTGTACCCATTGGCCCCGGAAACTCTTGCCCTAAACGGGGGAGAGGCGTTTTTAGTGTAAATACATTCCCCACTTTGCCACTCTAACTTGGCACCTGCTTAGGTGTCATATTCCAAGGCTCCGCCTTTGTGGATTCTAGATCAGCTGGGAATTTCATTGACACACCTCTGGTGATTCATCTTACCATCTCCTCCATTAACAGTGAATGCCTGAGTGACTCCATTCAGTTTCATACTGAACCTCTGACTCTCCAAAGGGGACATTGCAGGAGGAGAGAGTTGTGTTCTACGTGTTACCCGTTCCCTCTCCACAGTTCTTCTGGGACCTCATGGGTACAGCATCACTCATGTACTCAATTGATAAACGTGCAAAGTCACACGTTGAGGACAAAAACTGCACTCTCGTTTAATGGCACCCGTCTTTACCACAACTTCTCCCTGACATTTTTCCCCCTGCCTCCGTGTCTGCCCTAACCTTACCAGGAGTTCGCTGACATCTTCTATGAGAAAAAGGCAGTGACCCTTTCACCACATTGAGGCACATTGATTGTCCTATTGTTCTCCTGTCTGGGACTACCTCTCCTCGGGGAATGGTGTACCCTTTTTTGTACCGAAAACCCCATGGTGGCCATATAAAAGACAACTTTCAAAAAGGGGTTTATCTCAAGTCCCCCCTCCGCCATGCTAGGTTTTTTTTGTGGAAAAAAAGGATGGGTCCTTCGCCCCTGCATGACTATTAAAGGTCTCAAAAAGTTAACATTAAAAAACTGATTTCGTTTGCCACTGAAAACCAAGCTTTTTGGACCATCGCATAGAGACAGAGTTTTCATGAAAAAAAACCCTTGTTTGAATTTGTAAAGGGTGATAAAAGGTAAGATCCCTTCAATACCCTTTAAAGGGCATTTTTTTAATACCAAGTAATCCCTGTTCAGCCTTTTGTAAACCCATTTTGTCTTAAAAAAATTTTTTTTAATGAGATTTTTTGAAAACCCTGTCCCTTGTGTGTTGTCGGGGTATCTGGACGACATCTTTTTTTTTTTCCACGCCTAGACTTGAAGCTCTTTTGTGCCCACTCAAACCAAATTTGGGGAAAAATTGGGTCTTTGAACAAAACCAGTAACCCTTCCTTAAAAAACATTGTCTCTGATAAAAACTTAGATGGATTTGTTGCGGCCATTTGGGGTCAAAAGGCATAAACCCGCTTCCTGGGTTTCTTTCAAATATTAAAGGCACTTTATTCCACAGTTCTCTTGTGGCGCTTACCAAGAAGAATGGAAATCCCAAGTCCTGGCCACCTGAGGAGGAAAAAAGGCATCCTCCCGTTTTAAGTTTGCCTTTGCAAAGCCTGAGAAGTGGATGTCTCGCCCCCTAAGAAAAAAATATTACATGAGGGTTTTTCTAAGACTTTCTCCCTGCCGCCCCCAAAAATTTAACATAGTGGATGAAAAATTTCCCGGGCCAAATGTTTGGTTTTGGAAAAAGGTACCATTTACTAGAGTGGGTCTTCACCCGGTCAACATATTCACCAGCCACAAAAACCTGATGTATCCTCAGATGGCACAATGCTTAAATTCTTGGTAAGCTAGGTGGTCCCTCTTCTTCTCCATATACTATTTTTTGATGCACTTCTGTCCCGTGAACAAGACTATCAAGGCTGAAGCTCTCTCCAGTGCCTCACTGGCATTTAGGGCACCCTCCTGAACTATTTTGGGGGTCCTTAGCACATGGATTGCCGTTTATGTAAACAGAATGGCACTCGGACACAGGGCTTCTTCTTTCTGGCCTCAGCCTGTTTTATTCAAGCACAAGTTTACAGCCATCCACATAAACAAAATCAAACAACATCTTTGGCCGTCTGGCCACTAACTACACCTCTAAAAAGACCCTTTCTAAAGTTGTCTGGACGTTCCCCAAAAACCCGGATTGGTAGGGGGAAACCCGCTGGGACCCCCGCAGGCAAATGATAGCTAAGCCACCCAGGGAACGGAATCTAAGTACCCCCCTTTTTTTTCACCCAGAGCCCGCCGAAAAGGGGGGGATGGATTTTGTTTGGGGTTTGGGGCACCAGGTCGTCCCCCCTGACTTAAATTGCCTGGGCGGCAGCCGGGGTGCAGCGGGGTTTACAAAAAACGTAATCCAAAAACGTAGGGGTTTGGGCAGGCATTTATGGTCAGGGAGGCGGAATGGTTCGAGGTCGGGGGAACAGGGGGGAAAAGGGGTCAGGGCAGGCGGCTAGGTTCGGAGCCCGAGAAACTTTAGCAAGGTCTGGTACACGGAAAGGGCCCTTAATTTAGACTAAACAGGAACGTTTCCCTCAAAGGCACGGGGCAACAAAGATCCGGGGGAAAGGGAAAACGTTGGACCAAAACAAAATTGAGACAGCGCCCGGTTTTAAACCCAAATTCCCGGGGCCACTGCCCCCTTTAAAATTTTACATGAACGAGCCCCGCGCGCGCGCTAGGGGGGCCGCATGCGCACCCGGCCCAAGCAGGGGACGCGGAGCGAACGGAGGGGGCGGTCAGGTGGGAGACGGGGGGAAGCAGCCAAAGGGCGGCAGGGGGAACCCGGGGCGGAAAACCCGCCCCCCGCCGGGGCCCGCCGGGGGGGCCCCGGGTGGGGACCGGGGTCCGGGCCCCGGGAACCCCCGGGAAAAACCCCTTTTTTCCTTTTACCCCCCCCCTTTTAACCTCCCCCCCTTTTTTTTAGGAAAGCAAAAAACCTGAGGAGGAGGGTTACAAATTCAGGATGTTGCATTTTTGGCTCCCGGCCCCTTTTCCCCCGGGGGCCGGAACCCCTTTCCAAATTTTACGGGAAGAAGCGTTTCCCCTTTTCTCCCCCGTCTTAATCTCCAAGTTTGTCCTTTACCCCCAAAAGATTTTCCCGGGACTTGGCTAAAAGGGGAAAGGGGTTTAAAATTCCTGAGGGAAAAAAGGTTTCAGGACCACCCAGGTTTAAAGGAGGGAGACAGGGAATGCGTTTTGGACCCCGGAGAGTTTGGAGGCAGGGGGGAGCTTTTTACGTCCCACCTTTTTTAACTGCCGAAAAAACCCTTAAAGGGGCCCGAGGAAGCAAAAGGGCCCCCAATTTGAGACTGGGAAAACCCTCAGGGCACGTCCCTTTGAGGGAGCCAAATTTTGCCCCCCGGGAGGAAATTTGGGGGCGGGTCTTCCCCCCCTTATCAGCCTGATCTTAATACGGGAAAGGGGCCCCGAAGGTAGGGAACGTCCCCGGTCTCCTTTCCCAGATGGCATTGATATCCCGAACTTGGTCGTTGACAGCGGGCACCCCCGAATTAGTGGGCAGGGGGGGGGGGGGGGGGAGGGGGGGAGGGGCGGCCATAACTAAAAAGTTGGAGAAAACGCCGGCTGCCTCCAAAAAACGCGAGGGTTAAACCGAAATTCCCCCCAAAGGGAGTAGCTCGGCCCCGTTGTCCTGACGTCCATTTTTAAAAAGTGACGTGGGAATTCCCCCCAAAATTTGGGTTTTCCCCCGGCTCCACCGCCCATTGGTTTGAGGGGGGTATGCTGACGAAAATCCAGTTTGACTTCAGACGGGAGCTAGTGAACGCCCAAAATCGGGAAAAAAATTTTGGACCCCGGGGCCCGGGAGACAATGTGTGAAGGAAACCCCATGTAGTCGGAAAAAAATTTTAAAAGAATGATTGGCTAATTGGGGACCCAAGACGGCAGGCCCGGGGAAGGTACAAAAGGGGGGAAACTTTGAAAAACCGGTGGAAACCCAAACCCAGATGACCAAAATTCCCAAGGGGCCCGGGAAGTTTCAGTGATGAAACCCAAAGGGCAAATGTGCGCCAGGAAAATTTTCAGGAAACGGGCAGAGGATGCAGGTAAACCGGCCCGGCCTCGGGGCGGGCCCTTGTTCCGAGCAATGTGATACCAGGGAGCGTGAATTTTTCCTTGACATCCTGTCCCAAAGGGAAGGCCACCATAGGGCCGTGAATCAAAGGTGGGAATTTTCCTTTTGCCCCGGAATGACCACCCCAAGAGAGAGTTTTATGGCCCCATTCCAACACCTTCTTTCCTTTTTTTGAGTGCGGGGGGGCACGAAGGCTTGCCAGTAGGGCTTCTGGGATTGCGGAACCCCCCCCCCCAAAACCCCAACCGTTCGGGAGAAATTATGTTTTGGTGACACGGGTTCTTCACCCGGCCCAAGTCCGGGGCCCACGGGGAGGGCGTCAGCCTTGATGTTTTTCCCAACGGTCGGAAATGTTTTGGAAAGGGGGAAGCGTGAGAAAAGAGAGACCATGGTTTTTTGGCGGGGAAATTCAAACGCTGGGCCGCTGTAGATACAAAAAATTTCTTATGGCCCCCGTAAAAATGTCGATAGGATGGGGGAGCCCCCCCACAGTTGTCCCCACCCCTCCCGGGGGCTAATTAAATGGCCAAAAAGTTTCCCGGGTCCCCAATGGCATATTTTCCCCCCTCCCCCGGGCCCAAAAGGTCTTAGAGAAGAACCCACATGTGAGAATCTTCCCCTTTGGGGGGGGCCTTTTTTGTGTGAAGGACGCCCTGCCCCCACAGAAGAAGAAATCCCCCCCAAAGGAAAACGGCTTCCGGAACCCGGCCGGGGACCAGAACGGGTTTGGGCCTTTGGAAGAAGGCAGTTTTCAAAACCAAAAAAAACCGGCCTTCTCACCCTCAGGAGACCAGAAACCCGGGTTTTCGCGTTCTTCTAGTGAGGGCAACGATGGGAGCCACCCAAAGGGGGAGAAGTGGGGAATAAATTGGGGGTAAAAATTTTCCCCAAAACCCCGGAACCCCTGGATGGGGCCCGGGGAAAACCGACAGGACGAGGCCATTGCAGTCCGCGGGGATTTAGCGGGGGCCCTCTTCAGGCCCTTGGTTTAACGGTTTTACCCGAGGAAAGGGAGGCTGGTCTGATGGAATGAACATTTCCCCCCCGCTTGGCGTACAGACGATTGTGCGTAGAATCGCAGAACCCGGGCGCATTGGGGTTCCGGGGCGTCTGAAAAATCGGGGGAAAAATAAGGATGTCAACCAATTACACTACCAAAACAGGTGTACAAGAGATCCCCAAGACCCAAGTTAACAAATTTTTTGGGAAAAACGCTGGAGCGTTGCAGAAACCCCAAAAGGGCCTTTTCGAGAAATTTTTAAAATGTCCCTCTGGGTATTAAACGCCGTCTTCCATCTTTCCCCCCCCCGAAATTTGATGAGGTTGTTTGGCACCTCGCAAGGGTCCAATTTTGGGAAAAAAACCTTTTTGGGCCCCCTTTAGGCGGTCCAAAAAATTCTGCAAAAAGCGGGAGAGGATACGTTTTTTAAAGGTGATTTTATTTAGTCCCCGGGGTCAATACAAGGGACGGAGGGAAACCCTCCTTTTTTCTGTACGAAAAAAAAAAACCCCGGCTCCGGCTGGGGGGGAGGGCTTTACGGGGAAAAACCCTTTTTTGCAAAATTCTTTTTTTGTATGTAGGCCGGGCATGGCCGGTTCCGGTACAGAAAGGGGGGGTAGGGCCTTCCCCCGGGGCCCGGGCTGGTTTTCCCGGAAAAAAGGTCAATGGGGCGTTTAAAGGGCCCAATTTTTTGGTGGCAGCGTATCGGCCTCCTTCTGGAGAATAAAAACCCCCAAAAGTCCCGTTTTCCAGCTGGTAGACCTGGCATAAAATCGGCAAGGGTGCGGGGAAGTTTGGGAGGGACCGGGGGTGGTAAAATCCAAGCAGAGGGGGTTTTTGAAATTTTGGGCCCCAACGCCCGGACCTCACCATTTTTCCAACCAAACGTAGGGGGGTTTACTTGCAGCCAGGGAAAAACCCCAAAAGGGGCGCCGAGGAAGCACGGGGGGAGGAAAGTTGGGGAAAATGATCTTATCCTTATGTAAAAACCCCCCCCCGGAGAGTCACGGCCCGGTTAAACTGGATGGGGTCAGTGAGGAGCCCCCACTGAAAAGGAAAACACCCCCAAAAGGTTTTTTCCGGCGAACTACAGGCACGCGTTAAAGGGGGTACCTAGAGGCATGGATAAAGTTCCCCGGGAGACCCCCAGTCCAGGAAGGGCCCCGAACTCCGGAACGAAAACCCCGCGTCCAGTCCTTTACCTCCACTGGCATCATTCCCAAAAAAAGCGGGAAAGGGAAATGCACCTAAGCCGCCCCACCCACGGCCCTAGGGTTAGAGCAAATTTTCCCGGACGCTGAAAGGGTTGGAAACAGCCTCTCCTTTTTTTGGCGAAGCCCTCCCGCCTTTCCCGTGAACCTATATCGATGCAAATGGGAAGGAGGATTTAATTTTGTTTTTAGGGAGGGAAGGGGGGTCCCTGCTGCCAAAGCGTCTTTTTCCCCCGGAAAAACCCCCTTTTTAAGGTTTTGGGGCAGAGGGGAGAAACGTTCCAACCCCAGCCCCCGAAGCCAGGAAAACGGAATTAACCGCATAGTCACCCCCAGAGGGCTCGCCCCCGGGGCGAAGGCCCCAAAAGGGCAGAACGCAAAAGAAGCAAAAAAAGCGCCGGCTCCTTTAAAAAAGGTGCGGAATTCCAGGAGGGAAAATTGTAGGTTGCAGTCACAGGGGCTTTGTCCCCCGAGGGGGGTTGCCAAGCAAGGGCCTTTTCCCGGGAAAATACCCCACCACAAGGCCCCCTTTTTTCCTCTTTCCCAAGGGGAAAATGGTCCGCCCTCAGCTTCCAAAGTGAATTTGGCCCCTGCGTAATTTAAAAACCCCCGGCCCAAACTGGGGGCCCCGGGAAAGTGGAGGGTTTTGAGGGGGCCGAAGCTTTGGGGCCCACGGTGGCCAAAGGGAAATGCCCGAGTAAGGAGCCCCAGACGGAGGCGGCTGCGGGGATGCTAAGAGTGAAGCATCATGGCCAAGGGGCTGGGGCCCCCAAAAGCTGGGCCTTGTTGGCGATTTTTGCGTTTGTTGGGGGAACCCAAACCCTCGTTTTTAAAACGGAGATGCTTTTGGGAGGGGCAAACCCTTTGGGGGGGGATCCATGGCTGGTTTTACTGTAAAGGACTTGGTAAAAGGGGTTTCCCCTGGACCCCCCGCAAAAGGGGGATGATAGTAAACCCGCCAGGGGAAAGGAATCTAAATTCCCCCCCGGGTTTTTACCCCGAACCCCCCGCAAAGCGGGGATGGAAATTTTTCTTGGGGGCCCTTTAAAGGGTACCAGGGCGTCCCCCCTGACGTTACTTGCCTGCGGCGGCAGGGCCCAGGTGCAGCATGGTTTAAAAAAAGTAATCCAAAAATGTATGGTGGGCAGGGGGTTGGTCAGGGGGAGGCCCGGAATGGTTTCGAGGGGCCCAGGGGGCAGGGGATAAGGTCAGGGCAAAGGCCGGGAGAGGGGTTCCCGGGGTCGAGAAAGTAGCAAGGGGCTGGTACAAAGGCAAAAGGGTAATAGCTTTAAAGGAAAGGGTTTCTCAAAGGCACCGGGGGAACAAAGACCAGGGGGAAGTGAAAGTTTTGGAACCCCCCAAACTTAAAAAGAGAACAAACGCCCGGTAATTTAGCCCCCAAATTTCCCGGGGCCCCTGTCCCCTTTAAATTTTTCATGAAACCCAGCGCGCGCGCGCGCTAGGGGGGGGGCAAGCGCACCTTCCCGGGCCCCGCAAGGGGGGGGGACCGGAGCAACGGGAGGGGCGGTCAGGGGGGGAGGGGTAGGGACGGGATGCCCACGGGCCGGCCCGTGGGACCCGCGGCGGCACCCGTCCCCGCCCGGGGGCCTGCCGCGGGGGAAAACGGGTGCGACCGGGTGTGGGGCCGGACCGCGGCGCAACCCTTACACATCCAGCTCACCCCAAAAAATGCACTCTCACTGTTATAAAAAACACTTTTTAATGGGTTGTTTTTTCCCAAAGGGTGTTGTGTTTAGACAAAGTTGGCCCACTGCTGTTTAGGAATTGCTTTGCCCTTTCTCTGGGTCAATACTTAAAGGGGTTTAAATTAAATGAATGGTTTTTTTTAAAAACCCTTTCCCAACTATGTTTCAAATTTTGGGGGGTGTTTTTGATTCCCCTCAATGTCATGGAAAAACTGCTCTTAGTTGCCCGAATTTGTCAATTTTGCTAACAGCCCCTAGCTTTAAATTTAAGGGTGATGGGTTTTTGTTGCTAAATATTCCCTTTTCCTCCCTTTTGGGCTGGACCCGTTTTTAAAAAAGGGTATTTTTTAAATTTCATTTAACTGTTGTCTGTCACCAAATATTAAAAGTTAGAGATCAAAGAAAATTTATAAAAATCCCTTTTCCTTTCAAAGAAAACTATTGTAAATTTAAACACCAAGACATTAAAGATCTGTGAGAACCCTTTAGATCCAAAAATTTAATTTGTTTTTTGTGCCAGAAGGTTTTTCATTTTTAAATATTTTTAAAATTTGAATAATGGGGAAATTAAACACTGGGTTTGGGGAAAAGAGCAACATCAATTTCAGTACTACAGAAACATGCAAAAGATTAATGCCTAAAATATCAAAAACAGACCATGTGAGGTTTTTCCCCGAGCAGAAAAAAAAGTTTTCACAAGAAAATTTTTTTTTAAAACGATTTCCCTTAAAGTTTAAAGATGTTATTTTTGTGTTATGCCCCAAATCTGCCCAAAGCAAATCTTGTTGTAGTCACTGACTCAGATTAAGGTTTACTCATTGTGCTAGCCTTGACTTTGACTTGTGACTCCTGACTGTGCCATTGAGCTTCATCCCACAATGAAGAAAACAAGTGAAAGCTGAGTGACGTCCTCAGGATTTCAAGAAAACTGACAATGAAATTAAATATAGAAATAGCAAAAGTTGCTTTTTGTTTCCCAAACCAATTTCCAAAAGAGGGGATTTATAAAAACATGAATTATGTATAACTAAAAACTGCATTAAGGAGGATTTTTCACCCGGTATGGGTCTCACATAAAAATGTAGGTGGATTTAAAATGTGAATAGCCCAAAAAAAATATGTGAACCCCTGGCCCCATATTTTTTACTGTTCCTTCTCTTCATATATATTTTAAATATTATAAAAATACTATATATATAATATAATAATATATAAATATTTAATATATATATATATATATATAAAATTTTTATTTTAAAAATACTGATATATGGGAGAGTGAGAGAAGGAGACAGATATATTGAGCACAGGGAATCACATGAGTTTTTATATATATTTATATATATACTGTATATATGTGTTGCATATATATAATGTATAGATCACTCTCTCTTTCTTTCTCTCTCTATACAGACAGTCCTCGATTTACACCGTTCCGACTTACATCTGTCCCCTAGTTACAAACGGAAACTTATGGGACATGCTGGCACTTGTTGTAGTTCCATGTTCCACAGGGGTGATATGCAGTGCTATCTGGCCTCCAAACATGGTGTGTATTATGGCATCAAAAGAGTTCAATTTGGTTCATTGACCAACTATATTCTTCCCCGTATTTTACAACTTGTCAAAATGTTGTTGAGCAAACTTTTTTAAAAATTCCTGAACATTTCTTTTTGTTCAGGGAAATGGAGTCCCTTCGGTGTTTTATGTGTATACAGACCCTGGATGTTGGTAAATTAATTATTGTTTTTTTGAAACAAATTTAAACCCGCTAGTTGCAGGTTTTTTCTGATATTTCCTTTTGGTGGTTCTTGGGGTCTTTTCCCCCCTGTTCTGAAAAATTTCCCTTTTTTCTCCTCTGACTAAAATCTTGCAAAAGGGGGCCCCCTGGTTCGTTTGCTAGTTTATGGTGAAATTATATTCTTTCCACTTCTGGATTATAGATCCAACAGTGCTCACCTGAACCTTCAGTAGTTTAAAAATTCTTCTGTAACCAATGCCATCAGTGGGTTTTGCAACAATAAGGTTGTGAAGGTCTTGAGACAGCTAATTGGTTTACCCATTATGAGATGTTTCTTGTTTGGCACTTTGGTAATGAGACACCTTTTTATAGGCCATCAGTTAAACCAGCTGAAATTATTTTTTAGTAAGTGGCACGATTGCTTTCTAATTACTGATAGATTTCAGCTGGTGTCATTACTTTCCATGGCTTTTTGCACCTCTCTTTCTTCACGTGTAAATACTTTTTGATTGTCATTTTTATACATAATTTATGGCCATCTATGATTTGATTTATTTTCCTGTGTGGATTGGATGGGTTGTTACCGACATCTGGTGAGAATTTTATATCAATAGTGTCTTTAGAAATATATTTACTTAGAAAACTGGTGACGTGTTCAATATTTATTTCACCTGCTTTATATGTATCCCTCACTAGAAAGATGGTATGCAGACAAGTGAGGAGAGAGTTTAAGGCTTAAGCAAACCACCAGTTGTGAGGCGTATGGCCAGTATAGAGCACTCACCTCAGTAGTGGTATATATGCCAGTTTGAAAAAGCCAGTCCATAATACCATTGTGTGCTTGCTCACCTCAGAAGTCGCCTCACATGCGCAGTGTGCCCTGACAACTGGAGGTTTGCTTGAGCCATATGTTCTCTCCTCACTTGTCTCCATATCCTCTTCTGGGTTTCTTACTCACAGAAACAACCTAGTGTTGGTCAATCGGGCCTGACATATCTTAGCTATTGCTAACTCACATTTTTATGTTCAACACATTTTTAAAGAATTTTTGGTTATAGATTTTTTTTTAATTTTCCATATCACTTTCAATATTTTTTAATAATTCTTAAGTCCTGCAGTTTTCACTTTGGCCACTAGGCCTAATAATAGTCTGACACTTCCTGTTCTGTACAGAAAGATTCTCAGTTGTCTGCTCATTATCAGCACAAAGAGGGTCAAACTGAAAGAAGACACCAGTGTGAATAGATAACACAGGATCCACAAGCCACAAGAGGAGATAGTCACAGTTCACCCTCTCTATCCTCCCTGCACACTGTCTTCTTCCCAGGTAACAGAGCATGACTAGAAAACTCTCCTATAGAAATGAATGGGACTGAGTCAGTTTTAAAATGGTTGTCTCACTACATTGATTCATCTTACCTCAGTCCTGTTTTTTTGGTTGCACTTTGAATTCAGGGGCATGTTTACTGGCTTCTACTAGGCTGTAGTAGAAGCCAGGTCTGTAGCTATAGCAACCAGTGCTGGCAGCCAATAAGGAGAGATCGAACAGGTATGTAGCTATAGCGACCCAAGGAGCTGATGCAGCCCATACAAAAGGGGATATCTCAGAAAAGGTAGGATACTGTTAATGGACACAAATTGCAAAGTGATTTGTTTTTGCAAGATCTTTAACATTAAAAGCAATCCTTATAGTGAGACAACCCTTTTAAGTCTCCTATGTGCATGAAGCTACTGTAAAGCATCTCTCTGACTGCTGTTAAAGCAGTGCAAACAAGGCCTAGTGGCCAAAGTGAAAACTGCAAGACTAAAGAATTATAAAAAAAATATTGAAAGTGATATGAAAAATAAAAAAAAACAACCAACAATTCCTAAAAAATGTGTTTAACATAAAAATGGGACTTAATGACTCATTTTTTGATGACACGTTCCCTTTAATCATCACGTACACAGATAAAATGGGGATTTTACAGAAAGACCTATTGTTTGTACCCATGGCTCACTTTAACTTATTTCACTGGACGAAAGACATTCATTTGTTTGTCTGTAAATAAGGGTTGAAGAAGTTCTTCAGTTTAAGGAGAAAAGGGAGTGTTCTGAATTAGGGATCCCAGTTGACATGCTACAGAATGTAAGACACCCAATAAAGTAAAGGACCCTTTACCTCTCTTAAAGGGGTTGTCTCACTATATTGATTCACCTTCCCTCAGTCTTGTTTTCCTAGTTTTATTTTTGAATTCAGAGTTTTCCGGCTACTACTGGCCTGCATTGAGGAGCTGCTGAGGACACCACATCTGAAGCTATAGCGACCAGCGCTGGCAGCCTATCAGGAGTGATTGTACAGGTCTATAGCTATAGTGACCTGAGGAGCTGATGCAGCCCATACAAGAGGGGATATCTAGAAATAGGTAGGAAACTGTTAATGGACACATCTTGCAAAGTGACTTGTTTTTATAAGATGTTTAACATAAAAAGCAATCCTTGTGGTGAGACAACCCCTTTAAGAGCAAAGATCTACTGCTCCTATTGGTAAAGTCCCTAGTGCTGATATCTTTCTTAATGTGGTCCTAAAGGATCTTGAAATAATCCATAGTTTTTCAAGATTCAATTGCACTAGGGATAGAATTAAAACCCTCCGGGGGCTACAAAAAGACAGACAGATTTTAATCAAGCCCTCAGATAAGGGAGGGAACATCGTAATTATGGATATTTCCCAATATCAGAGCATGTGTGAAGCTCTTCTGTCAGATTTTACCTGTTATGAAGTTTTGTCCTCTGACCCTACCAGAACCTATAAAAATTAATTGCAAGTTCTCGTTAAAACAACCAGGCAGGTTGAAGTAATTAATCAGACTGAATTTTACTTTCTTTTACTGGCAGCACCTAGAATTGTGACTCTACTGCCTTCCCAAAATACACAAACGGTTACAACCCCTGAAAGGTCACCCATTAGTTTCGGGGATAGATAGTTTAAGACTGTGGCATCAAGGTACATTTGAATACAGAAGTTCACATAAACTATATAAAAAGACACATATGTATGTTTTTTCACTATCTGACATGAAATCAGAATAAACCTTACCTGTTTTAGGTCAATTAGGATTACCAGAACTATTTAGATTTGCCAAATGCCAGACTAATGGGAGAGAGAATTTTTTTTATTAATTTCTGCAAAGTCAAAAGTTTACATACATGTCATTAGTATTTGGTAGCATTGCCCTTAAACTGTATGACTTGGGTCATACATTTTGGATATCTGGCCACAAGCTTCTCACAATAGTTGGTAGGAATCTTGGCCCATTCCTCCTGACAGAACTGGTGTAACTGAGCCATGTTTATAGGTCGCCTTGCTGGCACCTGCCTTTTCAGCTTTGCCCACACATTTTCAATAGGATTGAGATCAGGGCTTTGTGTTGACCACTCTAAAACATTGATTTTGTTATCCTTAAGCCGTTGTAACCAGTTTGCCAGTATGCTTTGGGTTATTGTCCATTTGGGAGACCCATTTCCACCTAAGCTTCAACTTCCCGGCTGATGCCTTGAGATGTTGCTTCAGTATTGCCATATAATCGTTTTTCCTCATGATACCATCTATTTTGTGAAGTGCTCCAGTTCCTCCTGCAGCAAACAACCCCACAACATGATGCTGTCACCCCTGTGTTTCACAGTTGGGATGGCGTTCTTAGGCTTTCAATCTTATCCCTTTTTCCTTCAAACTTTTAACGAGGGGGTCATTTTAAAATTTTAAATTTTTTTTAAATAAACATTTTAAAAATTTAAAATTTTAGTTTTTGTCCGATATTTTTTTTGGAATGTTTTCCCCAAAAATTTTAAAATTTTTTCCCTGTGTTGAAAAATTTTGTTTAAAAAATTTTCCCAAAAGGTTTTTTTTAATTTGTTTTTTTTGGTTGTAAGACTTCCCTTTTCCTGGCAAGTGGCTTTCAGCATTTGGGTACAGTTATTAGTTTCTTTTTGGAAAATAAACAAAATTCCTTTTTACTTTGCCCTTCCAACCCAAAACCCACTTCACCCAAGGTTTTTTTTCCCCCTTTTGGGTTTTTTTTTTGAAAAAATCCCCCAATTTTTGGCCCAAAATTAAATGTTTTAAATTCGAACCCAGGAAAACCCGTTTTTTTTCCTTTTTTGGAAGCAAGGAATAATGGTTTTGGAAATTCTCCCAAATTTTTTTTATTTTTTAATTTTACTTTTTGGGAAATATTAAAGGAACCTTTAAAAAAGGTTTTTATTTGGGAAAAAAAACATTGTAACCAAAGGTAAAAATTCGGAACTTTTGTGAAAAATAAAGCCCCCAATTTTTAATTCTTTCCTGTAACCCCTTTGGGCAGGGGGATTTCCCTTTTTCCATCTTTTTACAAACGGGGAAGCGGTGGTGTTTTCAAAAGTTTTTTTAAAATTAAAAAACATTCCAACAAGGGTTTTGGGGGTTCTTTTTTAAAAAACTCAGAATTGGTTGGGAAAAATTAAAATAAAGGAAGCTTTCCAAAAAACGGCCCCTTTTGGACGTAAATTAAAAATAAGGCCCTTTTCCAAAATTGTTTAAGGGGGCCTTTGTAAATCCTCGTTTTTATAAATTTTGACTTTTTTAGAAATTTTTAACAAAAAAAATGGGCCCCTCCTGAAAAATTTTTCCCTTCTCCTTTCCCTTTTATTTTTTGGAAATTTTTAAAAATAAAATAATTTTTGGTTTAATACTAATTGCCTTTTAAAACCAGGGGTTAATTAATTTGTTTTCCTGTTCAAAGTTTTGAAAAAAAAATTTTTTGTGCCTTTTTAAAAAAGGTTAATTAAACTTTGTTTTTAAAAGCGGAATTGTAAAACCCCACGGAAAGTCCCAAACCAAACGGTTTTTCTTTGTTATTGGGGGGGAAAGGGAAAATTTTTCTGTTAAAAATTTTTTCCTGTGTAATTCAAAGGGGAAACAACAACCGGTGGGGAAAAAAAATTTCAGGGAAAAATTTACTTCTTTTAATTCCCGGGAAAGCACCCGGGGGAATTTCCCCTTTTTTGGGTGGGCCCCCGAAATTTTTTTAAAAAACGAAAAAAAAAAAATTTTTCCCGTTTTAAAAGAAATTTTCCGGAAACTTTGGGGGGGCAAAAAAGAAGTCCGAAAAACTTTTGGGGGCAATTCGGCGTTTAACCCGGGGTTTTGTTTTTTTGTTTGTTTGGCCCCAAAAAGCAAAATGGCCGGGCTTTAAAAGGGGCAATGACTCTGGGAAAGGGTAAAAAGGGGGGCTTTTAAAGAAAAAAGCTACTTTTTGTGCGGGTAAAGGCCAATTTTTTGGGAAAAAACGGGGGAAGGGGTCCCCAAAACCGTCAAACCCCAAAAATTTTAAAAAGTAGGGGAAAGGGAAAAGCCGGGGCTCCAAAAAACCCCTCCTTTTTTCCAATTTTTTGGTGCTTTCACCCAGGGAAAAGGTTTTTTGCTGCCGCCCCGAAAGTTTTTTTACGCCAAAATTGATTTTTTTTTTTAAAAACAAAAAATTTCCTGTATTCTTTTTTTTGTTCAAAAAACCGAATTTCCCAAAAAGTTCTTTTTTTTCTAATTTTTTTTGGGGTTTAATTGGCTGTTTCGTGGGGGCGCCCCCCAAAAAAGTTTTTTCCCCCAAAAAATTTTAAATTTTCCGGGGGGGAATTCCAAAAAAAATTTTTCCTTTTTTGTTTTTTAAAAAAACCCGGTTTTTAAACCTAAAAAAAATTTAATTTTTGGCGGCCAATTCTTTGCGAATTTTACATCCGGGGGTTAATTAAGCGTTGTTTTGCGGTGTGTTTGCCCCCCAAAAACCCGTCTTTTTAAACCCCAAAAAATAAAATAAATTTTTTCCTGTAGCCAATTTACAAGAAAAGGGTTAAAATTAAAACTTTTTTCTCTTGTTTTGGGGCGTAGAAAAACACCAATTGTAACACTTACAAAGCTAAAAATTTTGGGGGGTTTCAATTTTTTGGCGAAATTTAACCCAGGGGTTTTTAAGCGTTGTTTTTTTGCGGTGGCCTGCCCCAAAAAAAACCGCCCTTTTTAAAAGGGCCAAAAATTATTAAATTTTTCCCTGTAGCCCTAATTCAAAGCAAGGTTAATTAAACTGTATCTCTTGTTGGTGGGTAAAAAAACACGAAATTGTAACACCCAACAAAGCTATATTAGTGGGGCTCAATTCTTGGCGCAATTTAATCCAGGGGTTAATTAAGGTTTTTTTTGTTTGGTGTGCGGGCCCCCAAGAAACCGTTTTTTTTCAACCCCAAAATATATTAAATTTTTCCTGTAGCCTAATTACAAGAAAAGGGTTTTAATTACAACTGTATTCTTGTGTGTGGGCGAAGAAAACCCCAAATTGTAACACGTAAAAAGCTACTTTTTTGGGGGGCCTAATTCTTTGGGAAATTTTACATCCGGGGGTTTTAATTAACTTGTTTTGTTGGTGGTGACCCCAAAAAAAGCCCCTTTTTTCAACCCCAAAATAAAAAATAAAAATTTTTCTGTAGCCAAATTTTCCCCAAGCAAGGTTTTTTTACAACTGTATCTTGTTTTTTGTGGGTAAAAAAACCCCCAAATTTTGTAACACGCTAAAAAGCACTATTTTTGGGGCCAAATTTTTTTCGGCAAATTTAATCCAGGGGTTAATTAAGCTTGTTTTGCTGGTGTTGCTGACCCCAAAAAACCGCTTTTCAACGCCAAAATATTTAAATTTTTCCTGTAGCCTAATTCCAAGAAAAGGTTTAATTACAACGTATCCCCTTGTTGTGTGGCGTAGAAAAAAAGCAATTGTAACACGTAAAAAAGCTACATTTTTTGGGGTAAATTTTTTTGGCGAAATTTTAAACCCCAGGGGTTTAATTTTAAGCTTTTGTTTTGCGGGTGTGCAAGACCCAAAAACCTTTCTTTTTCAACGCCAAAATATAAAAATTTTTTCCCCTTAGCCTAATTCACAAGCAAAGGTAAATTACAACTGTATCTCTTGTTTTGGGGCTAAAAAACCCCAACCGCAATTGTAACACGCTACAAACCCTTACTATTTTGGGCTCAATTTTTTTGGCGAAATTTTTACATCCGGGTTTTTTAATTAAGCGTTTTTTTTGTGGGGGTGTGCCCCCCCAAAGAAACCTTTCTTTTTTCAACGCCAAAATATATAAAATTTTTCCTGAAAGCCTAATTCCCCAAGAAAAAGGTTTAAATTAACAACTGTTTTCTTTTGTTGTGTGGCTAAAAAAACACGAAATTGAAACACGTTTCCCAAAACAAATATTTTGTGCCCCCTAAATTCTTTGGCGAAATTTTTAACCCCGGGGGGTTTTTAATTTAAGCTTTGGGTTTTGCTGGTGTGCGAAAAAAAATAAACCGTTTTTTTTCCCAACGCCAAATATTTACATTTTCCTTTTGCCTAATTCATGTGAAGGTTAATTAAGCCTGTTTGTGTTTTTCATTTAGTAAAAAAAAAACAGTTTTAAAAAAAAGGGACAATACAATTTAAATTTTTTTCCGGGCCTTTTTGGGGAAAGCGCAAATTTTTTAACCCAAGGGGGTTACCCAAGCTTGTTACGGGGTTTCCCTTTTGGGATTAAAAAACAGGGTGTTTTTATTTACCCTTTTTCAATATCACCCATCAAACATTGTCTGTACATTTTAGAAAAACATTTTGTCAGCCAGAGAGGGGGGCGGGCCTGCACCTGCGGTGGCAGGGCACAAAAAATTCCGGAAAAACACCCCAAAGGTCGCAGCACAGAAAGGGGGGACGCCCACCCAGGGGCCCAAATGGGGTAAAGGCCACAACTCCCCCGCGTCATTGAGGCCGTGTGTTGTTCAAAACCCCAAGGGCTTGATTGGTTGACTAGGTCATCCCCTTCCCCCCAGATGACACTAAAAACCCCCAAAGAGTGGGTGGGAACCTCAGACCCAAACCATTAGTTGGCAGGCCCCGGGGAGCGGGCCCAGGGGCCCCTCCCCTGCCCCTCAGCCCGCCTCTTTTCCCACCCGGGTTTCCCTGGGCCAGAGATTTTAAAATTATTGGTCTGGGTCAGCGCCACAAAATACCCGGGATAAAAAAATTTAAAGGAGGGCCCGTCACAGAACTTGGCACAAAGGGAAATGGGGCCAATCGCTGCTTCTTGCAGTAGGGGGCAAAGTATAGATGTGGAAAGTGGCATGGGAGGTCATGTTGTGAGAGGCAGCCCCGGCATCCCAAGCCGGGATGAGGACACCAGGGGACGATGAAAACAAAATAGATGATGATGTGGGCCGCCCCGCATTTGGGACCCGGGTGGGGCAAGGGCTTCATAAACGTCAGGAGAAGAGGGCGTCACTTGCGCAAAAAGGCGCAGCGCACCACCCAATTTGGGTCTGTGGCCGGGGAGTCACCAGGATAGCAGCAGTGTGAGGTGGGACCCAAAGCGGCCCCCGGGGGTAAAAAAACCCGTTCGCGGTCCAAAAAATTTGAGCACGGGGTCGCGGGGCCCGGGCGGGGGGCATGCCCCTTGTCCCGGGCCCGTTGGGGTAAAAAATCCGTACTCGGGGGTTTGTGGCATTCTTTGCAAAAGGACCCCGGAGGGCCGTTTTTATGGGAAATATTTGGGAATTGGGGCAAAAAGTGAAGCGGGGCCCCAGGGAGCAAATTTGGCACCAGGGCCCTGCTTCAAACATGCAGCGTCCCCACCCTTGGGCCTGGGAAAAAAACGTGGCTCGGGTGTGGTGGTCAACCCCTCCCGGCCGAAACAACACCCAGCACCGCAGCGGGCCCCAGTGCACGCGCCTTTTGAAAGCCAGCAAGGCCCCCCCCCACCCCCTTTTCAGAAGGGAGCTGTTTTTTTTGGGACATCTTCCCCCCTTCCAGAGGGCTCCTGCTCCTCGCTACTCTTTGGGCCAGCATTTGTTCAGCGAGGCGATTGCAAAGAGAAAAACCCAGTTTTCCCGCCCAACCCACCCAAAGGGTTTGCAGCAGCTGACCGTGCCCCTTTTCCAATTTTTTGGGTTTATTTCAGTCCCCCCTTTTTCCCAAAATTGGTGGACCTGCACCGTTCAGAAAACAAATTTCTTTTTTCGAGCCGAGATGGAGATTTCCCAAGCCGTAATTTTTTTTCCAAAAAAAGGCAAAACCAGCCCCTTCTTTAAATATGTAAAACAGAAGGTGGGTCAGTCCTTGAGTTTAACGGTTTTTTTCCCCAGGTGAAAGGGAAACCCAAAAAACGGAGCTGTAATTACGGTAAAGGGCCAGTACATGTCCTTTACGGCCATGGGGGAAATTTTAGAAAACCCCAATTAAAAGGTTTTAATTTAAAACAATCCCCTAATTTTTCCTTAAAAACCCTATAACAAAATTTTTAAAATTTAAATGTTTTGGAATTATATTTACAAGGTTTGGGAAAATAAAAATTTTCCCTAAAAAAAAACTATTTTTTAATGAAAATGGAAACTATTGTGACGGCCCAAAGGGGGGAACATGGTGCAGCGCTGACCGAAAGGGGGGATGGTCCATGCGCCCTTTCATGGCGCAATTTTTAATCTGGTTTTTGAAAAAGGGTTTTGAATCTTCCACCAATCTTCCAAAAATTCTGAAAATGGCCAGGGAAAAAATGCATGCACTTTATCCATTTGTACAAAGCCAGGGAAAACCCTCCTCGGTTTTCAGCGGCCCGAAAAGGCCCTTTCCCCCCAAAACACTCTTTTATTTCATGTTTCCACCCGCTGGGGAAATTTCCCGTGCACTTTTTTGGGGGGCCGACTGTATAAAAGAGAAAGGCCATTTAAAATTTTTTGAGATCCAGGCCCGACAGAAATTACTCCCCTGTGTAAAATTTGATGTCACAAATGGCAGGCCCTGCTTTACCCTGCCGTTTGTTTTAGGGCCAAATTTGAGGAGGCGACGTTATTTGTCAGTCGCCAGGACTACGGGTTTAAAAACATCATTCCACTGCTTTTATGTCCCGGAACAAAAGCCCGAAAAATCTGTTGATGGAGCGGGCCCAAAACATTTTCGTGGCCACATGAGTGGTGGGGGTGGGAAAAAGGAGGGGGTAGGGGAGGGGGACATTGGAGCAGAACATTTTTCTGGTGAAATTTAGTGGAATTTTTACCCAGGTGGCAAGAGGGGGAGCAGGAGCAGTGGAGGGGTGGGGTGGGGGATTTAGGGAAAACGAGGCAAAATAACCCCCCAAACACCGGGAGTATCCCGTGGAAATGGGGGGCAGGGGGCCCCCTCGGGGCACTTGTGCAAAATGGCCCGCCCGCAGCTTTTTTGCCCGGCTATTTACAGCCCCAAAAAGTTTAGCATTGGGGAGAGGGATGGGTTTGGGGCTCCTCCCCCATTGGACCCTTGCTACCGGGCCAAAAAGGGGCCTTTTTCCCAGCTAAATTTAGAGGGAAGACAAACTCCCAAAAACTATAGGGAAAACCCCCTAATCCCTTTGGCTGTGCCTATGTGCGGCAAGCCCCCCTCTGACAGGGGTTTACCGGGGGGTTCCTTTAAACGCTCAGTATAATGCCGCGGTTGCTTTGGGGGGAAGGGGGGGGGTAGGACATACCCGCTCCATCAGTAAAATTTAAACCCAAATCTGGGGGGGTTTACTGATTAGCAGGGTTCCTTCACCCGCCTTTGTGAGGAGGGAACAGTCGCCAAGGGAGCCCCCAGCAGGACCTGGAGCAGTCCCTGAAAACCAAAGGGTTTTTGGCCTACTTGGGGCGCACTCTGCCACCCCCCCCAGTTTGAAAATCCCCTGGACCCTGGGGAGCCCAAAATGGGTGTGGGGGGCCCCAACCCTTTCCCAAGGGGTTTTCAGTGGAGAAGCTTCCTGCCCCGGCCCAAAATAGTGTGGCATCTAGCGGGTGTTCAGTGCGGGGGGGCCATCGTTAACCCCCAAAGGGAACCCCCCTTGTTCCCCCCGGGGAAAAAAGTTGGGAAAGGGTGAATGATGAAAACAGGGTGGGGTCGGCCCGGATTTCCACACACCCAAAGCCCCTTTGGCGTCAGTCGGGTTTTAAAATACCTGCCTCAACCACAAATTTTTGATGCCTCCCCCCCACCGGAACCACACATCTTTCTACAGTTTCCCATCTGCCTACCCCATTTATTACCAGGGACTGGTTTTAAAGCCCCCCCAAACCCCAACACTCTGTCATTGTGCCACTAAGGGCCCCCATGGCTGTGTTGCGGGGCCCCTGGGCATCCCCTGGGGTTCCCTTGTGCCCCTTTTTCTGACCTCATGTGCTGCTGTGGTGGCCCCTGTCCCCCCACAAGTGTCATTGTGCCCCGCTGACCCCCATTTTTTGCTGCCGCCGTGACCCCCGCTCTCAGTCATTGTGCCCCCTCTGTGGCCTTCCTCCTGTTTTGCCCCCTCCAGAAAAGTCCCTTGTTCCCCTGCCGATCTATGGGTGCTGCTGTCCGTGGACCTCCACACTGTGTGAAATTTTGCCACCTGTGGCCTAATACTGTTTCGCCGCCTCCCGAATGTCATTGTGCCCCTGCCTGATCTCATGCTGTTGCTGTCGTGACCTCCACACTGTATCATTGTGCCACTCTGTGGCCTAATACTGTTTTGCCGCCTCCAGAATGTCATTGTGCCACTGCCTGATCTCATGCTGCTGCTTTTGTGACCTCCACACTGTATCATTGTGCCACTCTGTGGCCTAATACTGTTTTGCCGCCTCCAGAATGTCATTGTGCCACTGCCTGACCTCATACTGCTGCCGCCGTGACCTCCGCTCTCAGTCATTGTGCCACTCTGTGGCTTCCTCGTGTTTTGCCACCTCCAGAATGTCATTGTGCCACTGCCTGACCTCATGCTGCTGTGGCTGCTGCCGTCACCTCCACACTCTGTCACTAATGTTGCCACCTGAGCTCTCAGCTTGTTTTTTTCCAGCTTTCGCTGGCATGACTTTAACAGGCTACATTCCCGCTTGAGTTTTTTGGTCAGTTTTGCCCTCTTAAGTGCCCAGGGAATTTTATAGTGAAGCGATTCTAAGAGCGGCGGCAGTCATCTGCGTGTCATACTAAAACACAACATTGTATGAAGACCAAACCAAGCTCCCTCTGCATATTTAAGCATGGCACAACGTTCTACAGCACCCTGCAGGCTCTGTGCAGCCTGGAAATAGCTGCTTTTTAACGTGATTCGTGCCGAAGTAATTCGGAACGAAACGAATTTTGTCGGAAAATTCGGCGAAGTGACCGAATCGAATTTTTGAGAAATTCGCCCATCTCTATCTCCCGTGTCTAGATTCTCGCAGCTTCCTCAGCATTCACGCATGCACAGTTCCCAGAGGGTTATCCTATCCGCTGCCTCACTACTCTGACCTGACCTTCTCCTGTGGTTCAACCACTTGGTCCAGGCTGCTGCTGACTCTGTCTGCTGCACACTTAGGCCTCTTGCCCCTTTTCAGACACGCTTCGGCCAGAAGCAAAGTTTCTGCCTTGGCTCCTCCTGGCTCGCTTGCTGAAGAACGACAACTATTTACAAGTCCTAATTCTCTCATGCCTTCTTCTTAGCTTTCCAGGCAAACCGGCCTCCCCTCGTCCCAAAGGTGGTGAGTGTGCTGCTTACTGCTCACTGCCCCATTGGCAGACTCTGACAGACTGACTATCTGTCTCACTGTGCAGCTTTGATCCCCCGCTGCTGTTACTAGCCCCCCTTCTGCTCCTCAGATCCAGCTCCCTGATTGGCTGGAACAGTATTACACTACAGTTACCGGGTAGAACCTGTCTGTAACTCACTTTACTATAAATCTATGAACAACTAAATCTATTAATCCTATCACTACTATAACTAAGGCTTTATAGTTCTAGTTTCCCTTAACAACCTGACACCCACACTACTTTCCAATACAGGGAAAACTGGCTTAAGGCTCCTTACACCTCCTCACATCTCCCCCATCTTTAAATGAATCTGTCCTCGGATTTGACGGCTCTCACACACACACCTTTCTGCAGTGCAAATAAAATATTTTTATACTTTTACAATAAATTTAAAACATGTGATAATAACTAAATGGGGCAAGGTTCAGCATCTTTTTTCAGCAAAGTCCTTGAGCCCCAAAAAAACATTTTAACATACACCCCTTAATGTGGAAGAACTCAGGGTAAGGGTTCAGGGTCCATTTTTCACAGAAACTCCTTGGCCCTGCAAAAACACAACAGTGTCCACCCTCCCCCGTGGAATGGTGCGAATGGCACAGGGCTCACGAGCGGCTTACAGTTTTGGCATGGGCTCCAGTTACTCTCCCAGCTGACGCACCAGCTCCTGCTGCTCCAAACCCAGCAGTCCTACTGAGCCCTCCACCACTTTCCTCAGCAGCTCGTCGGCTTCCCGGACATAGGCCCGTCCGCGCCCAGCTTGGGGTGACTCTCTGTCCTGTGGGGAGGAAGAAACTCCCCCATAAATTTAAATGCTCATGCTACAGCGCTTCTGTGTGGTAACTGAACGCACAGAAGTCGAGGAGTACCACCACCACGACTTGGTACTGCCCACATCACTTTGCACATCTACAGCGCTTTGATGTGGGTGCAGCAGGATCGGCAAGCCACAGCAGAAGCAGCTGAGCCAATCACGCAGGTTATTGCAACAAGAGCTGCTCTTCACTACTTTGGTGATGGCAGGGTACAGTGGACTGAGTTTGGATTTGATAGTGTTCTTCTGGCCTCTCGGCTTGATCCTGCCCATATCATTCTGCACATTCCTGTATAGGGCTTCAATGCGGGTGTAGCAGGAGCCGCTCTCCATTAAACGCAAAATTCTTCCTAAACCCCCACTTCCTGACTGCAGAGGTGAAGGATTTTTAAAGAGTTGATTCCAAGTAACTCCTTATTTACATAAAATTTCTTGGCTTCCTTTCAGGTGGCCATTGAGATACCTTTTTCACTTTATCTTTATAAATACTGCAATGGAACCACAGTGAACAAAGGTAAGAATTTTTTTTTTTCTAAAACAGTTTTTTCTAATGCTGATTTCCACTGTATCTGATATATGAGCACCTGTTCCAGAGGGAACACAGCCACCAACACTGACTGTAGAGCTGATCTGGGTCTAACAGTTGACTCCCCACTTTTTTAACTTCACAATTTACATTCCTCACATGCTCCACTTCCCTCTCACATGTAGACTCCTGCTCATATTTCACATTAACTCTATGGCCGCGTGTAACGGGAGGCGCCGCGTCCCGTCCTGCGGGTCACGGGCGCACCCGTGTCCCCATCCCCGGGCGGACGGCTGACCGTGCACACCCGTCCCATCTGCTTACATAACCACGCTCCCGTCCTGCGCCCTCCCCCTGCCGGCCGCGATGCGCACGCGCGCGCTCGTTCGTGTGATTTAAAAGGGACAGCGCACCGGTGATTGGATAATTGCCGGGCGCTGACCCTATATAATGTATGGGTTTACTTCACTTCCCTGCTGGATCTTTGTTGCCTCCGTGCCCTAGAGAAAGCGTTATTTGTGTACTAGTCTCTGTCGTGTTCCTGACCCTTGCCTACGTTTCTCAACTCTGAACCTTGCTGCCTGCGCTGACCTTCTTGCTACGTCTATTGACCACGAACCGTTGCCGCCTGCCCTGACCTTGCCGCCTGTCCCCGACTTCGTCTCCGCCTCACGAGTCTGTACCACGCTACACCTTGGCTGCCACTGCAAGCAAGCCACGTCAGAGGTAGCGACCTTGTAGACATCCCGCTTTGCGGCGGGCTCTGGTGAAAACCGGGACCTACTTAGATTCTGCTCCCTGGCGTGGCTTACACCATCGCTTGCGGAGGTCCAGAGGATCCACTATCCCGACCATTACAGTAAGATCCAGCCATGGACCCCGCCAAGGTGCCTCTGCCAAGCATCGCAGATCTCACTACTATTGTTGCCCAACAATCGCAACAGATCGCACAACAGGCACAGCAATTGGGCCAGCTCTACGCCATGATGCGCCAGCTCCTTGCATCCCAGCAACAGTCTCCGCCTCCATCTGTGGCTCCGTCTACACCCACTGTTCCTTTGGCCACAGTGAGACCCAAGCTTCGGCTCCTCTGCTCTCCAAATTTGTAGGGGTTTTATTACCCAGTGCTCTATGCACGTGAAACTGATGGCGGATCAGTTCCCCTTGGAGAAGTCTAATGTGGCCTTCATGGTGAGTCTGCTATCCGGGAAGGCTCTGGCCTGGGCGACCCCCCTCTGGGACAGGAATGACCCTGTGACTGCGGATCTACAGATCTTCCTCCGCGAATTTCGTCTTCCAGGAACCAGCGCGTGCATCCTCTGCAGAAACCGCGCTCTTGAGACTTCGACAGGGCGATTCCTCTGTGGCAGCAAGAGAACTTCCGTCCTCCCTGAGCGAACTAATCCACCTGGCCACCCGCATCGATGTAAGGTTCGCTGAAAGGCAGGAAGAGCGCCGCCAAGAAAGAGACTCTGCACGCCCCCGTCGGTTGCTTTGCCTGACTCCGGTATTCCAAAGTGCTCCTTTGCCGCCTCCTCAAGCCTCCGATGCGAAAACCATGCAGGTGGATCGGGCCCACTTATCGGAGCAAGAGCTGACTCGCCGTTGGGCAGAGAACTTATGTCTCTACTGCGCCAGCCCGGATAATTTCTGCAGAAGCTGTCCGCAACGTCCCCAGCATGCGGGAAACGCTCGCACCGAGGTGCCATAGGAGAGGCGTCCCTAGGTGCTGATTTCTCTTCTCCACGTTTAATGATGTCAGTGGAGGTGACATCTGATGCGGGCCTATCGTTCCGGACTTCTGCCTTCCTGGACTCCGGGTCAGCCAGAGACTTCATCCATGCCTCCTTGGTAACCCGATACCGCTTGCCTTAGTGACCCCATCCAGTACATAAGACGGCTGGTAACCTCCTGTGGGCTTACTAAGGGAATTTCGTTCCAGTTCTGCCTAATGCTTCCTTAGCGATTCTTTTGGGGCTTCCCTGGCTGCAACGTCACGCCCCTACGGTCGATTGGAAGACAGGTGAGGTCCTGCGTTGGGGACCGGAATGTCGGAACCTCTGCTTGGAAGCACCACGCCCGTTGCCTACCACTTCTCCGCAGTCGCCTGCCAAGCCGTTGCCAGGCCTGCCAGTGGAGTACCAGGATTTTGGGGACGTATTCTCTGAGAAGCAGGCCGAGACGCTGCCACCACATCGGCCTTGTGACTGCCCAATTGACCTCTTCCCTGGGACCACTCATCTCCAGGGAAGGGTCTATCCGCTGTCCGTGTTGGAGAATCAGGCCATGTCGGCCTATATACAAGAGAACCTGCAGAAAGGATTTATTCACAAATCCTCCTCCCCGGCTGGAGCCGGGTTCTTCTTCGTGCAGAAAAAAGATGGTTCCCTCCGTCCGTGTATTGACTATAGGGGTCTAAATAAAATCACCGTAAAAAATCGCTACCCTCTCCCACTGATCTCTGAGCTTTTTGATCGCCTCAGGGGGGCTAAGGTGTTCTCCACATTGGACCTGCGCGGAGCCTATAACCTCATCAGAATTCGGGAAGGAGACAAGTGGAAAACAGCTTTTAATACCCGAGATGGACATTTCAAATATCTCGTGATGCCCTTTGGGCTATACAACGCTCCAGCTGTGTTCCAAGAATTTATCAATGATGTCTTCAGGGATCTATTGTACACCTGCGTCATAGTGTATCTGGATGACATCCCGATTATTCTCCCCCCGATCCCAGACCCATCGGACACAAGTGCGCCAGGTTCTGAGACGCTGGCAACAACCGACTGTATGCCAAGCTGGAGAAATGTTTATTCCACCAGACCAGCTTACCTTTCCAGGGGTATATAGTCTCGGCTAAGGGTCTGCGGATGGAACCGGCAAAACTCTCTGCGGTTCTTCAATGGCCCCGTCCTGTCGGTCTTCGGACGATACAGCGCTTTCTGGGCTTCGCCAATTATTACCGGCAATTCATTCCCCACTTCTGCACCTTGGTGGCTCCCATTGTGGTGCTCACCAGGAAGAACGTGAATCCGAGATGCTGGCCTCTGGAGGCTGAAAAGGCGTTTATCGAACTAAAGACTGCCTTCTCCTCGGCGCCTGTCTTAGTCCGGCCAGATCCTGAGAAGCCCTTCTCTATGGAGGTGGATGCCTCCTCCGTGGGGGCATGGGTGGTCCTCACACAGAAAAGCCCCAAAGGCAAGACTCTCACATGTGGATTCTTCTCCAAGACCTTTTCGCCGGCGGAGCGGAATTATGCCATTGGGTATCGGGAGCTCTTGGCCATTAAGTTAGCCCTGGAGGAATGGCGACATCTGCTGGAGGGGGCACGTCACCCAATTGACATCTTTATGGACCACAAGAATCTCCTGTATCTTTAGACGGCCCAGCGTCTGAACCATCGCCAAGCCAGGTGGTCTCTCTTTTTCTCACGTTTTCACTTTCAAATTTACTTCCGGCCTGCTGAGAAAAACGTCAAGACTTATGCCCTCTCCCGTGCCTCTGATGTGGTTGGTGAAGAACCTGTGTTACAGCACATTATTTCTCCCAAATGGTTGGTTCACGTGGCTCCCGTGGATCTTCAAGACGTTCCTGTGGGCAAGACTTATGTGCCACCGGCGCACAGGAAGAGAATACTGGAGTGGGGGCATAGTTCCCTGGTGGCTGGTCACCCCGGAGCTTGAAAGTCTTATGCTCTTATCTCTAGGCGCTACTGGTGGCCAACTCTGGCACAAGATGTAAAGGACTTCCCCCTCTCCTGTGTCACGTGCGCTTGAAACAAGGTCCCGCGTCACGTTCCCGCAGGTCTCTTACATCAGCTGCTCGTTCCAGAAATCCCTTGGACACACATAGCCATGGATTTCATCACGGACCTACCTATGTCTTCGGGAAATTCAGTCATCTGGGTGTTCACAGACCGATTCCATGGCACTTTGTGCCTCTTCCTGGCCTGCCATCTGCACCACAATTGGCCGGTCACTTCTTCTGACACATTTTCCGTCTACATGGGTTACCTTCGCACATCGTCTCCGATCGGGGAGTTCAATTTGTATCCCGATTTTGGCGGCCGCTATGTTCCTGTTTGCAAGTCAAGATAGACTTTTCTTCGGCCTACCACCCTCAGTCCAACGGACAGGTGGAAAGAGTTAATCAAATCCTGGAAGAATATTTGTGTCATTTTGTTTCAGGACAACTGGGCCGAGCTGCTCCCCTGGGCCGAGTTTTCTTACAACCATCATGACTCGGATGCAGCCGGGGCTTCTCCATTTTTTGTAGTCTATGGCCGCCACCCACGCCCTCCCCTTCCCCTGCCCACAGGTTCGGAGATGCCCACTGTGAATGACCAAGTTCGGGATATCAAGGCCATCTGGCAAAAGACTCGACGGTCCCTACTTCGGGCCTCCGCTCGTATGAAGTCTCAGGCAGACAAGAGAAGAAGACCGGCTCCGACATTCCTCCCAGGGGACAGGGTGTGGCTTTCTTCAAAGTACGTATGTCTGAAGATTCCCAGCCTCAAGTTGGGCCCTCGCTTCCTGGGACCCTTCAAGGTGCTCCGGCAGCTTAACCCGGTGACGTACAAACTCTGCTTACCCCCATCGCTCCGGAACTAAAACTCTTTCCACATCTCCCTCCTCAAGCCTCTGGTCCTGAACCGCTTTTCTCAGAAGAAGGTATTGCCTCCCCCGGTAGCTGATTCTGCTGACATCTTCAAAGTAAAAGACATTCTGGCCATGAAGACGGTCAGAGGGAAGCGCTTCTTCCTTGTGGATTGTAAGGGCTTCGGACCTGAGGAGAGATCCTGGAAGCCAGAATCGAATATTTTGATTCACGATCTCATCCGCAGGTTCCTTCAGGCTAAAATGGAGGGGAGGTCTAAGGGGGGGATACTGTAATGGGTGGTGCTGTGTCCCGCCCTGCAGGTCGCGGGCGCACTTGTGTCCCCATCCCCTGGCGCCCGGCGGGGGCGGGTGGCGCCGCTTACCGTTCTACGGTTTGCAGGCGCACCCATCCCATCTGCTTACCTGACCACACTCCCGTCCTGCGCTCTCCCACTGCCGGCCAGAATGCGCACGCGCGCTCGTTCATGTGGATTTAAAGGGACAGCGCGCCGATGATTGGATAATTGCCGGCCGCTGACCCTATAATATTTATGGGTCCACGTCACTTCCCTGCTGGAACTTTGTTGCCTCCGTGCCATAGAGAAAGCGTTATCTGTGTACTAGTCTCTGCCGTGTTCCTGACCCTTGTCTACGTTTCTCGACTCTGAACCTTGCCTCCTGCCCTTACCTTCTTGCTACGTCTATTGACCATGAACCGTTGCCGCCTGCCCTGACCTTGCCGCCTGTCCCTGACTACATCTACGCCTCAAGTTTCTGTACCACGCTACACCTCGGCTGCCACCGCAAGCAAGCCACGTCAGGGGTAGCGACCTGGTAGACTCCCGCCGCAGCAAGTCCATCCCACTTTGCGACGGGCTCTGGTGAAAACCGGGACCTACTTAGATTCCGCTCGCTGGCGTGGCTTACACCATCGCTTGCGGAGGTCCAGAGGATCCACTATCCCACCCGTTACACCGTGGCTCCGTCACTAACCTTCATGCTCCTGTCCTCACAGACTCCCATAATTCTCCCTGTTTCTGCATAACTGGCTCCTCCTTCTCCTCCTCTGTGGTGTTGTGCAGTGTAGTGTATTTATACCTGTAGGACCTGTAGTGACCTCATGGTGACATCACAAATATCCTGTCAGGGTCAGTTAAATCCGTAGTGCAGGCAGAGAGGGTGGGCTGTCTGCAGTTTTACTGCAAAATCACGGCAAAATACAGAATAATGTGTTCAGCTTTCTTTCTTCCCCTTCTTTCTCAATGCTCCCCACACTTCACAGCTGTATCTGCATCCAGTGTCTTGTCTATCATTCAGAGTGTTAGCGTATCATGTGGTTATCCAATCCCATGGTGGTAATATTTTTGTTACAGACTGACCCACGACATGCTAAGACAATAATGTACATAGATATGTGTTTATACTTATTGACAAATAAATAATACGCCCAGCAAGGGTAGCTAGAGATGCCTGGGCCCCATAGAAAACTTTTGGATTGCCCCCTTGCCAGCCCTTTCCCCGACCACAAACATTTACCAGTACCTATTAATAATCTTCATGCATTTACTAGATAAAACAAGGAGCAAATACCTCACCATACATATCACCATCATACTGCTAACATATACCCATCATACTAAGACCAACATTACCAATAATTCAACTACATAAGGACCCAATCATACAGCCTGAACACGACCACAAATTACCACCACAAAGTAACTGAATAATACCCATATGCTATTACTGAGTAAAGATCAGTATACAACAAACAATATACACAGTGACCTGATAGTGGTTGATACCAGTGTACACAGGCTCTGAAGACCATATATTACTGCCATGCATTGACTATATAGTTGTAAATAAAAATGTACATAGACTCTGCAGACATATATGTGATTACACTGCAGTTACATCCAGTGTTTCACAGGTGAAGTCTTTTCTAATGAGTTGTTCCCTTTACCATGTCTTCTGCTTCTGGTCCAGACTGACATGCTGATTTCTCCTGGCCACAACTCTGAATTTTCATACAGGTAGGTGTCACGGGCAGTAGTAGTGGATCCTCTGGACCTCTGCAAGCGATAGCGTAAGCCATGCCAGGGAGCGGAATCTAAGTAGGTCCCGGTTTTTACCAGAGCCCGCCGCAGCAAGTCCAGCAAGGTCGCTACCCCTGACGTGACTTGCTTGCGGAGACAGCCGAGGTGTAGCATGGTACAAAATCGTAAAGCAGGCTCGTAGTCGTGGACAGGCAGGAAGGTCAGGGCAGGCAGCAAGGTTTGTGGTCGTAGACAGGGAGGAAGGTCAGGGCAGGCGGGAAGATTCGTGGTCGAGGAACGGAGGCAAATGGTACGGTACATGGTAATCAGACAAGACTCAGGAACGCTATCTCAATAGGCAATGGCACTAAAGATCCGGCAGGGTAACTAGGAAGAGGCAGGCTTAAATAGGGGCAGTGACCGGCAATAGCCAATTACCGGTGCGCTGGCCCTTTAAATTTAACACTGCCGGCGCACACGCCCTAGGGAGCGGGACTGCGCGCACCATGGGACATAGCCTGCAGCAGGACGCGGCACCGCTCGGGTGAAGGACACAGGTGCGCCTGCAACCCGGGACGAAGGTCGCAGGGGCATCCGTGATAGTAGGTAGGTAGACCCAAGGTAGGTAGTTTGGTAGGCCCCAGATAAATTGGGCGGGCCCAGTTAGGTAAGTTGATAGGCTCCAGGTAGGTAGGCAGTAGATAGGCTCCAGGTAGGTAGGCAGTAGATAGGCCTGAGATAGGTAGTTAGGCCTCAGGTAGGTAGATAGGCCCTAGTTAAGTAGGTATATAGGCCCCAGGTAGGTAGGCCCCAGTAAACTAGGTAGATAGGCCCCAGCTCATTAGGTATGCAGTGGGTAGGCCCCAGTTAGGAAGGTATGTAGTTAGGCCTCAGTTAGGTAGCTAAATAGGCCCTAGTTAGCTAAGTTGGTGGTAGGTTGATAGGCCCTAGGTAGGTAATTAGGCAACAACTAGGTATGTAGGCCCCAGATGGGCTGGTAGGTAGGACCCTATTAGAGGAAAACAATAATAATAATAAGTTCATCTTTCTCCGTTCCCCCAACGAGCTGCAGGTTTCTACTAGTAAAGCCTGTGCTAGTATGCATGGCCGACGTTTAGTAGTTCTAAGGCCAAAGACCTTAAAACTACTAGGCTGGGTAGCAGGGCAAGCGCCGGTGGTGCTCTGCTCCACTAGGTGCCTTAATTGTGCGTACTGAGGATGCATAAAGAGTTAAATTGACTGCGCAGATCTGGGATCGACGGCTTTTGCCCTCGATCCCCGGGACCTGCCCCTGAATGCTTGCAACAGAAAGCCTGAGCATGCTAAGGCAAAATGCACGGTCCGGCCCCTGGTGATTGCTATGGCTGCTACGGCAGTAGTTATGCCATTGGCACCCAGATAGAAATGCTGGATTGTTGCAAAACTCAGCATGCAGTTATATATAAATGATTACAGATGTGGTCTGTGGTGAGTGCATCAATCCTGCCTTTTTTAAGTGGCACATTGCTGTAACTGCTGGGTTAATGATCTGGGGAACAATTGCAAACAAAAGTTGGTCTCCCTTTCTAGTGATACAAGGGACACTAACAACTTCCTGATGTGTGCAGGACACCCTGTAGTCCAATGTGTTGCACCATATTGCAAGTTTTGCAGCTGGCATTTTTCAACAGAAAAAGGCTCTTCCACGCACAAAAAGGGTTTCTAATAAATGTCTCAGGCAGATTGCAGCAATTCCTTGGGGCCACCTTGGACAGCAGCTTTGGCAACCTACAATTGTAAAGGATTTACAGGCCCAGCTGCAACATTTGTGGGTAAATTTGTTGCAGGATGACATAAGCAACCTATGCGTCTTCTTGCCAAATGTCTTCATACGTATATCATTCAGGCTAGAGGTGGACTAGCATGGTACTAGAGCCTTCCTTCAATTATACAATTTTCCCAGTACACTAACCATCGGGTCTTAGTGTTGTGATCACTTACATATATCATTACATTCAGACATATAACTTTAAATTTGATTGCAACAACTCCTTCTTGGTGCATTTTTTTTTTGTCAATGAGTGTATATCTTATTAAAACCACTCACCAATACATTTAAATGAATAAATCATCTAACCTATGCTACTATTGTTAGGTGTTTGATATCATTGTCTTATACAACCTAGAAAACAAGAATGCAATGATATGGAAATCTCTCATAGCTATATTATATTTACAGAACATACAATATCTCACAAAACTGAGTGCACCCCTTACACTTTTGTAAATATTGTATTATATATTTTCATGGGACAACACTGAAGATATGACACTTTGATACAATGCAAAGTAGTCAGTGTACAGCTTGTGTAACTGTAAATTTGATGCGCCCTCAAAATAATTGAACATGTAGTCATCAATGTCTGAACCGCTGGCAAAAAAAGTGAGAACCCTAAGTGAAAATGGAAAAATTGTGTCCAATTTTCCATTTTCCCTGCAATCTCTCATGTGACCTCTTAGTATTACAAGGTCTCAGGTGTGAATGGGGAGCAGGTGTGTTAAATTTGGCATTATCGCTCTCACACTCATACTGTTCACTGGAAGTTCAACATGACACCTCCTGGTAAAGAACTACATGAGGTTCTAAAAAAAGAATTGCTGCTGTACATAAAGATGGCCTAGACTGTGTGAAGGCTGGAGACACCCTGACACTGAGCTGCAGAATGGTGGCCCAGACCATGTACAGGTTCCAATTAGAAGAGGCTTCACCATTGTCAACCAAATAAGTTGGGTGCACATATTCTGTGTTATAGGCAAAGATTTTATTTTCAAAATAGATGTACAGTATGAGTACTTTCAGTATTGCTGAAAAGGTCAAAGGAATGGGGCGTCAGCTTGTCAGTGTTCAGACCATACGCCACACACTGCATTAAATTGGTCTGCATGGCTGTTGTCCCAGAAGGATGTCTCTTCTAAAGATGATGAACAAGAAAGCCCACAAACAGTTTACTAAAGGCAAGCAGGCTAATGATATGAATTACTAGAACCATGTCCTGTGGTCTGATGAGACTAAGATAAACTTATTTGGTTCAGATGGTGTCAAGCGTGTGTGATGGGAGTATCATAGTTTGGGGCTGCATGAGTGCTGGTAGCTGTGGGAAGCTACAGTTCATTGGGGGAACCATGAATACCAACATGTACTGTGACATACTGAAGTAGAGCATGATCCCCTCCCTGGGCCGCAGGGCAGTATTCCAAAACGATAACGACCCAAAACACACCTTCAAGACGACCACTGCCTTGCTGAAGAAAATGAGGGTAAAGGTGCTGAACTGGCCAAGTATATCACTAGACCTAAATCCTCTTGAGCATCTGTGGAGCATCCTCAAATAGAAGGTGGAGAAGAGCAAGGTCGCTCTCAACCACCAGCTCCGGAATGTCCTGATGGAGAAGTGGAAGAGGATTCCAGTGGCAACTTGTAAAGCTCTAGTGAACTTCTTGTCCAAGAGAGTTAAAACAGTGCTAAAAAATAATGGTAGCCACAAAAAATATTATCACTTTGGACACAATTTGTAAATTTTCACTTAGAGGTGTACTCACCTTTGTTGCCAGTGGTTCAGACATTGATGGCTGTGTGTTGAGTTATTTTGAGGGTACACTACATTTACACTGTTACAAACTGTACACTGACTACTTTACATTGTATCAAAGTGTCATATCTGCAGTGGTGTCCCATGAAAAGATCTAATACAATATAAACAAAAATGTGGGTGTACTTACTTTTGTAAGATACTGTAAATATATATACAGTTGAAACTGGAAGTTTACATACACTGTATAAAAAGACACATATGCATGTTTTTCTCACTATCTGACATGTAATCAGAATAAACCTTACCCATTTTAGGTCAACTAGGATTACCAAAATGATTTATATTTTCCAAATGCCAGAACAGGAGAGAGGAGAAGAGAGAGAGAGAGAGAGAGAGAGAGAGAGAGAGAATTTTTTCAGGCATTTTTATTACTTTCTGCCAAGTCAAAAGTTTACATACACTAGGATTACTATGCCTTTAAACAATTTGGGACTGCCCATATGATGATGTCATGTCTTTGGAAGCTGAGTTAATTAGAGACACACCTGTAGATGTATTTTAAAGCATACCAGAAACACACTGCTTCTGTGTGTAACATGATGGGAAAGTCTAAAGAAATCAGCTAGGATATCAGGAAGAAAATTGTGGACTTGCACAAGTCTGGTTCATTCTTGGGTGCAATTTCCATATACCTGAAGGTGCCTCATTCATCTGTACAAACAATTATATGCAAGTACAAACAAGATGGGAATGTCCAGCCATCATACTGCTCAGGAAGAAGACAGGTTCTGTGTCTCAGAGATGAACGTGCTTTGATCCGACATGTGCATATTAACCCAAGAACAAAAGCAAAAGACCTCTTGAAGATGCTGCCGGAAGCTGGTAAGATTGTGTCAATATTCGCAGTGAAATGAGTACTGTATCAACATGGGCTGAAAGGCCACTCTGCCATGAAGAAGCCATTACTCTAAAAGAAACATATAAAAGCCAGATTAATGTTTGAAAATGCACACAAAAACAAAGACCTACATTTTTGGAGTCATGTTCTGTGGTCTGAAGAAACTAAAATTAAACTGTTTGGCCATAATGACCATCGCTAAGTTTGGAGGAAAAAGGGAGAGGTTTGAAAGTCTAAGAATACCATCCCAGCTGTGAAACACGGGGGTGGCAGCATCATGTTGTGGGGTTGTCTTCTGCAGTAGGGACTGGTGCACTTCACAAAATAGATGGCATAAGGAAAGAAGATTATGTGCCAATACTGAAGCAACATCACAAGACATCAGCCAGGAAGTTAAAGCTTGGACGGAAATGGGGTCTTCCAAATGGACAATAACCCGAAGCATACTGCCAAACTGGTTAGAAAGTGGCTTAGGGATAACCAAGTCAATGCTCTGTATATATATTTGACAAAGGCTCTGTGAGGGAGCTGAAACGTCGCATTCTCTAAGCATGGAGGAATAAACTTCTCTGTTTTGCTTCATTTCCTTGTGGAGTGCCGTGGACTTTTTTCTACATATATCCTGGAGGCTTGTATATCGAAGCTGTTGCTGCTGGCACCCATTTATCTATGGTCTCTGAAAGGTGAACTTTATACAAGGTGTGCTGCTTTTTCTTTTTTTCTATATGTGGATATATATATATACACTCACCGGCCACTTTATTAGGTACACCATGCTAGTAACGGGTTGGACCCCCTTTTGCCTTCAGAACTGCCTCAATTCTTCGTGGCATAGATTCCACAAGGTGTTGCAACGATGCTCAATTGGTACCAAGGGGCCCAAAGAGTGCCAAGAAAATATTCCCCACACCATGACACCTCACCACCAGCCTGAACGTTTGATACAAGGCAGGATGGATCCATGCTTTCATGTTGTTGACGCCAAATTCTGACCCTACCATCCGAATGTCGCAGCAGAAATCAAGACTCATTAGACCAGGCAACGTTTTTCCAATCTCTACTGTCCAATTTCGATGAGCTTGGGCAAATTGGAGCCTCAGTTTCCTGTTCTTAGCTGAAAGGAGTGGCACCCGGTGTGGTCTTCTGCTGCTGTAGCCCATCTGCCTCAAAGTTCGCCGTACTGTGCGTTCAGAGATGCTCTTCTGCCTACCTTGGCTTGTAAGGGGTGGCTATTTGAGTCACTGTTGCCTTTCTATCAGCTCGAACCAGTCTGCCCATTCTCCTTTGACCTCTGGCATCAACAAGGCATTTCCGCCCACAGGACTGGAGGGTTTTTTTTTTTTCGGACCATTCTCTGAAAAACCCTAGAGATGGTGTGCGTGAAAATCCAGGAGATCAGCAGTTTCTGAAATACTCAGACCACCCCTTATGGCACCATCAACCATGCCACGTTAAAAGGCACTAAAAATCACCTTTCTTCCACATACTGATCTCGGTTTGAACTGCAGGAGATTGTCTTGACCATGTCTAAAAAGCCTAAATGCACTGAGTTGCCGCCATGTGATTGGCTGATTAGAAATTAAGTGTTAACGAGCAGTTGGACAGGTGTACCTAATAAAGTGGCCGGTGAGTGTATATATATATATATATGCCTAGCCAAACTTGAATTTCTGGAAATAACATACATAAAACATGCAACCTTTGCAAATACTAATTATATACAATTGTACATACGTTTCATAATTATACTTAAACCCTGCAAGTTTTAATTTGACTATTCTCACCCTGAGGGTTTGCTGGTGGGATTAACAAAACTTTTCTAACTTTGTATGTCTTATTCATGTCTAGATACTTAAAAGTATCACATAAAAATCTATTTAAAAAGACCTGTGGTATCTTTAAAAACATTTAGCTGTCATTATTTTTGGGTTCTTCACCCCTCCCCAAAAAAATGTCATGTCTAGTTTGTCCTTGTTCACGTGTATGACAAACTAAACGTGTATCATTTGCTTGAACTGCATATCATTTGACCCAGCAGGGTTGACATCATCATGACTTTCTGTCCACAATGTGTTCACTGTAGTCAAAAGTCTGGATATGTAAAGAGCTGTGAGTAATCACAATGTAGCTGAATGGTTAGCACTTCTTCTTTTCAGCTTAGAAGACCTAAGTTCAAATCCCTGCAGGAGCCAAACATGTCGATTTTTTTTCTCTGTGCACATACCTGATTGAGGTTTCTTGTTTCCTTTTATTTCTTTGCACTTTATGACTTATTACTAAAGAGTACAGAGGACAGTAGTACAGTGACAGCACCTGGGGTTGACACTTGCTCAACTGTGAATGTGTGTGATTACTAAAAAAGAAAGAAACTGACAGGAGCTGCCTTAGAGGAGAAGTGATGTCTGAACTTGTGCGGCCAGGACTGAGGTGGTCTCATCACTGGTCGTATCCCCTAGAGACGAGCTGTACACTATAGATCAGTAAGGTAGCACCTAAAACAAAAATAGTACCAAATTTTTAATAATGTTGAATGATAAAAAAGTAAGTTATTTAATTTGCAAGCTTCCCACATCAATCTTACTTTGTGGTAAATCCCCTTTAAGGTGTTTCCCAACATGGGAATTTTTTCAAACCTTATCAACCCTTTTAATTTACATTAATAGACAATATGCTGCCATCAGACATTTACTGTAACATTTTTGAAGAGATTTTTCCCCCCGGAGTCTCAATTTTCCTTGTGGTGTTTAGAGGGGAAAGGGGAAAGTGCAGCCCAACACATCCTCCTATGTGATCACCTGCTTTTCTCTATAAAACTACAGTTCCCAGTAGCTCTCTTTAGTTCCCTGCATTTTCAATGTGTTGCTGTTGTTTGTCCTGTACAGCAGGAAAGGTGCATGAGCCTTAGCAGGCAACAGTGCAGAAACAACGATGATAAGCCATACAATGCATTCTCATACTTAACAGCAAAGGACTAGTGTTGAGCGATTATTATCGACACATAAGTGAATCGGGCAAGGTTTTTTTATGGTGGATCGAAATTTTTAGATCAACAGCGATTAATTAAGGCTAAAATCTGTGCATCATCTATTAGACGATTGCGCATTTCCGCCTGTCCTGTAATTTTGTGTTGGCGGCCGAACAAATACAGATTACAGAAAAACAGCAGTGGGTATATGTGTGTGCGACGGTCCATGACTGGGATGTGTAATGGTATCAGATTGGCTGGAAAAATCACATGACCCTCGTTTTACATAGACCAGCCTTTCCTGTTCACCTCATTGGTCTCTCAGCTGTCCATAGTGATAAGGACCTGCGCTCCTGCTGTGGCCAAACAGCTCAGCGAAATTATTACTATTTTCTGCACAGAGAAACCTCTACTATTAGCTGTGATCCTTACAATTAAGTTAGATTAGAGATGGAAGATTGTTAAGTAGCTTATGAGTAGAGAATTTTAAAGGGGAGCGATCTACCGCTGTAAGAGTCACGGCGGAGCGGGGGGGTGGGGGGGGCCCGTGGGCGAACACAGACAAGCCTCTAAAAGAACACTGGATAAAGTTTACCAAGACCTTAGTGTGAGACATTGCACTGCAATAGTATCTTTATTATTAAACAGTTTGCTAATTAAATAGTTTCCAGATATAGGCAGTCCTTAACTTATATTAGGATAGCGACTTCATTTCTAGTAACCCTGCAAGTCTCTGTGTTAGGTGCAAAACTCCACTTTTATTTATCAGGTAAACATTTCAGATAGGTGTTCATTTTCAATTTTAACCTATTCCATTACCGGTTTGTATCAATATCCACTTGACACTTAAATACTGAAACAGCAAATTTATATTCACCAACAGGTGAATTGAAAGGTGCAAAAAAAACCGAGTATATATACAAAAAGCAAAACAGTATAACGTTTTTTTACTTTGGCGCACTACAGCTTGTTCAATGTCGCAGCTTTCACTAAATCTAGAAACAGCAGATTTTATATCACCACAGGTGAATTGAAAAGGTGCAGAAAATAAAATACCGTTTATTATACGAAAAACATAAAAGATCAGGTTTTTTTTACTTTTGGCGCACTACCCGCTTTTGTTCATATGACGCAAGCTTGCACTTAAATCTTAAAACAGTCAATATTATAGTTCAACCTCAGTGAATTGAAAGTTCAAAAAATACATTGTTATTTAGTCCATAGTGACATTTCAGATACGTGGTTTTTTTTGACTTTGGGCGCACTACATAGCTTTTGTTCATTGACTCAGCTTGCACGTAAATGCTTAAACGAACATCAATATTTATAGACACCGCACAAGAGTGAATTGAAAGAGGTGCAAAAAATACCGTGTATAATGACGGAAAACATAACAGATATCGATGTTTTTTTTTTTGACTTTGGCGCCGGTTGCGCACTAACAGCTTGTTATTGACGCAGCTTGCTGACGTAAATATGAAAACACAATTTTATAGTCACCACATGTGAATTGAAAGGTCCGAAAAAATACCCGTTTATTATACCGAATACATAACGCGATAGCGAGTTTTTTGACTTTGCGCACTACAGCTTTGTTCATTTGACGCAGCATGCACGTAAATCTTAAAACAGCAATTTTATAGTTCACCGACAGTGAATTTAAAGGTGCAAACAATACGTGTATTATACGAAAACATAACATATACAGGTATTTGAACTTTTGCGGCACTACAGGCTTCCTGTTCATTGACGCAGCTTGCACGTAAATCTAAAACACAATTTTATAGTCACCACAGGTGAATTGAAAGTGCATAAAAATACTTTATTATCCGAATACCTTTCAATAACGTGTTTTTTGACTTTGTGCGCACTACACTTGTTCAGTTGACGCAGCCTTGCACGTATAATCTTAGAAAAACAGCGAATTTATAGTCACCACAGGTGAATTGAAAGGTGGCGAAAATTACATTTTAAAATACCAAATACATTTCAGATACGTGTTTTTATGACTTTGGGGCCGCCCATACAGCTTTGGATCATAGACGCAGCTGTACACGTAAATCTGAAAATCGGCAGTTTTATATAGTCACCACAGTGAGTGATTGAAAGGTGCAACAAAAACCCGTGGATTATACGAATATCATAACAGATACGATGTTTTTTGACTTTGGGCGCGAATACAAGCTTTGTTCATAGACGCCTGCAGCTTGCACGTAAATCTTAAAAAACAGCAATTTTATAGTCTCTCACCGGTGTAATTGAAAGGTGCAAAAAATACATATTATTATCCGCAATACATTTCAGATACGTGTTTTTTTTGACTGGGAGCACATACACGCTTTGTTCATTGACGCAGCTGGCACTAAATCTAAAACAGCCAATTTTATAACACCACAGGTGAATGAAAAGGGTGCAAAAAATACAATTTAATTAATCCGATATCATTTCAGATACGTGTTTTTTGACTTTGGCGCACTACAAGCTTTGAGTTCATTGACGCAAGCTTAGGCACGTAAAACGTGAACAGCAGATTTTATAGTCACCACAGGAAATTGAAATGTGCAAAAAATACCGTGTATTATACGAAAATACATAACAGAATACGTGTTTTTTTGACTTTTGGCGCACTAACAGCTTTGTTTCATTGACGCAGCTTGCACGTAAATCTTAAAACAGCAATTTATGAGTAACCAACAGGGTGAATTTGAAAGGTCAAAAAATACCGTGTATTAACGAAAACATAACAGATACGTGTTTTTGACTTTGGCGCACTACACTTTGTTCCATTGGACAGCAGGCTTGCACGTAAATCATAAAACAGCAATTTATAGTCACCACAGGTGAATATGAGAAGGGGCAAAAAATATACCGGGTATAATACAAGACATAACAGATACGTGTATTTTTGACCTTGCGCACTACATCTTTGTTCATTGACGCAGCTTTGCACTTAAATCTTAAAACATGCAATTTTATAGTCACCAAGGTTGAATTTTGAAAGTTGCAAGAAAATACCGTGTATTACAACCGAAAACATATAAAGATAACGTGTTTTTGAATTTGGGCTGCCCTACAGCTTTGTTCATTGACGCAGCTTGCACGTAAATCTTAAAACAGCAATTTTATATAGTCACCGGCACAGGTGAATTTAAAGGTGCAAAGAAATACATTTTATGTATCCGAATACATTTCCAGATACGTGTTTTTTGACTTTGCGCACTACAGCTTTGTTCATTGATGCAGCATGCACTTAAATCCTTAAAACACAATTTTATAGTCACCACAGGTGAATTGAAAGGGTGGCAAAAAATACCGTGTATATAACAAACATAAACCAGATTACGTGTTTTTTTTAGCTTTGGCTCACCTAACAGCTTTGTTCATTGACGCAGCCTTGCACGTAAATCTGAAAACTAGCAAGTATTTAATATTCACCACCATTCAGGTGAATTGAAAGTGCAAAATATAACGAGTGTGTATTATAACGAATACATAACAGATAGCGTGTTTATTGACTTTGGCGCACTACAGCTTTGTTCATTGACGCAGCTTGCACGTAAATCATAAAACAGCAAATTTTTATAAGTCACCACGAGGTGAATTGAAAGGGTGCAAAAAATACCGTTATTATACGAAAACATAACAGATACGTTTTTTTTGCCTTTGGCGCACACAGCGTTTTTTCATGTGACGCAGCTGTGCACGTAAATCTTAAAACTAGCTATTTTATAGTCACCACAGGTGAGATTGAAAGGTGCATAAAAAATAACATTTTATTATCCGAAACACTTTCAGATACTGTTATTTTGAACTTTGGCGCACTACAGCATGTTCAATGACCAGCTTGCACGTAAATCTATAAAACAGCAATTTTATAGTCACCACCGGTGAATTGAAAGGTGCTAAAAAATTTATAACATTTTAAATATTCAATACATTCAGATACGTGTGTTTTTTTTGACTTTGGCGCACTAACACAATTTGTCATGTGGACGTGCAGCTGTCAACGTAAATCTGAAAACAGCCAGTTTTATAGTCACCAAGGTAATTGAAAGGTCCAAAAAATACCGTGTATTATAAACGAAAACATAACAGATACGTGTTTTTTTACGTTTGGCGCCCTACAGCTTTGTTCATTGACATGCAGAAGCGAGCTTCTGCGAACCTTGAATCTTAAAACAGCAATTTTATAGTCACGCTACAGTAATTGAAAGGTGGCAAAAAATACCGTGTATTATGACGAAAGACGACTAACAGATACGTGTTTTTTTGTGACTTTGGCGCACTTACAGTCTTTGTTCATGTACTGCTGCTTGCACGTAAATCTGAAAACAGCATGTTTTAATAGTCTCCACGAGGTGAATGAAAGGGTGCAAAAAATACCGTTGTAAGTTATAAGAATACATAACAGATACGTGTTTTTTGACTTTGGCGCGCTACTAACAAGCTTTGTTCATTGACGCAGCTTGCACATAAATCTTAAAACAGCAATTTTATAGTACAACCAAAGGTGAATTGAAAGTGCAAAAAAATACAGTGTATTATACGAAAACATAACAGAATACGTGTTTTTTGACTTTGGGCTCACTACAGCTTTGTTTCATTGACTGTCACTTGCACCGTAAATCTTAAAACATCAATTTTAAGTCACCACAGTTGAAAGAAAGGTGCAAAAAATACCGTGTATTATACGAAAACATCACAGATACGTGATTTTTTTTGACTTGGGCGCACACAAGCTTTGTTCATTGACTGCAGCATGCCACGTAAATCGAAAACAGCAGTTTTATAGTCACACCACGAGAGTGAAATTGAAAGGTGCAAAATAATAACCTTGTTAATAATACGAATACATAACAGATACGTGTTTTTTGACTTTGCGCACTACAGCTTTGTTCATATGAACGCAGCTTTGCACGTAAAATTAAAACAGCAATTTTATAGTCACCAAAACAGGTAATTGAAAGTGTGCCAAAAATACCTGTGTAATATAAACGAAAACATAACAGATTACGTGTTTGTTTGACTTTGGCGCACTGAAAATGCTTTGTTCCATTGACGCAGCTGTGCACGAAATCTTAAAACACATGCAATTTTATTAGTCACCACAGGTAATTTAAAGGTGCAAAAAAAGTACATTTTATTATCCGAGAATGACATTTCAATAACTAGTTTTTTGTGACTTTGGCGCACTACAGCTTTCTTCATTTTGGACCGCAGCTTGCACGTAAAACTTAAAACAGGCAATTTTATAGTCACCGACAGGTGAATATGAAAGGTTCAAAAAATACATTTTGTTATTAACCGAATTACAATTAAGATGACGAGTGTTATTTTGACTTTGCGCACTACAGGCTTTTGTTCATAGACGCACTTTCACATAAATCCTTAAAACAGCAATTTTATAGTCACCACAGGTGAATTTGAAAAGGTGGCAAAAAAATGACAGGAGATGTTATACTTTAAAACGATAAACAGATCTTACTGTCTTTTTGACTTTGGCGCTCACTAGAATGACGACGTATGGGGCGTACTATACAGCTTTGTTCATTTGATCGCAGCTTGCATCTTAAATCTTTAAAACATCAATTATATAGTCAACCACATGGGGGCAGGTGACGTTGAAAGTGCAAAAAATACCTGTGATATCTATACGAAAACATAACAAGAATACACTAGTATGTTTTTTTGAACTTTGTGCTCACAACACGCTACAGCATTGTATCATTGACGCAGCTTGCACGTTAATCTTAAAACAGCAATTGTTAAGACGTCACCACAGGTGAATTGAAAGGTGCAAAAAATACCGTGTATTATAGTGCGAAAACCAAACAGAATACGTGTTTTTTTGACTTTGGCGCACTACAGCTATTTGTTCATTGACTGATCAGCTTGCATCGTAGAATATCTTTAAAAACAAGGCATTTTATAGTCTACCACGACTGGTGAATTGAAAGGTGCAAGCAAAATACATTTTATTATCCGAGAAAGTACATTTCAGATACTTGTATTTTGACTTTGGGGGGCCACTACAATGCTTTTGTTCAATTGAACGCAGCTTGCACGTAAATCGTTAAAACAGCAATTTTATATACAGCGTCACAGTGAGATGAATAGGTTCAAAAAATACATTTTATTATCCAAGATACATTTCAGATAACGATGTTTTTTTGACTTTCGGCGCACTACAGCTTTGTTCACTTGAACTAGCAGCTTACATCGTAAAATCTGAAAAACTAGCAGTTTTATAGTCACTCACTAGGTTAATTGAAAGTGCAACAAAATACCAGTGGTATTAGTACGAATCACATAAGCAGATGACGTGTTTATTTGACTTTGGCGCACTACAGCTGTTGGGTTCGATTGACGCAGCTTGCACGTAATGTATCTGTAAAACATATAGCGAATTTAGTATATCACCACAGTGAATTGAAATGTTGTCAAAAAAATATACATTTATATTTACTCCGCATACATTTCAGATACAGTGTTATTTTTGACTTTGGCGCACTACAGCTTTGGGTTCATTTGACCAGCTTTGCATCGTAAATCTTAAAACTTCAATTTTATAGTCACCACAGGTGAATTGAATATCGCAAAAAAAATACATTTTATTATCCTGAAAACATTTCAGATACGTTGTTTCTTTTTGCACTTTGGGCGCTCTACACTTTGGTTTCATTTGACGCAGCTTACACGAAACTCTTTAAAACAGCAGTTTTATAGTCACCACAGGTGACACTTGAAAGTGCAAAAATACCGTGTGATTATATCGATCTTATCAAACAGATACGTTTTTTTTGACGTTTGGCCGCACTACAGCTTTGTTCATTGACGCAGCTTGCACGTAAATCTCTTAAAACAGCAATTTTAAAATTAGTCACCGACAGGTTGAAATGAAAGGTGTCAAAAAATACCTGTGTATTATTTACGAAACATAACATTATGCAACGTGTTTTTTTGACATTGGCCGCACTACATGCATTTGTGTCATTGACCGCAGCGTTCCAGCACGTGAAATCTTGAAAACATGGGGGGTGGGGGGGGGGGAGGTTTCAATTTCATAGTCACCTTTACTTATGGTGAATTGAAAGGTTGCAAAAAATTCTCCGTGGTATTATAGATACGAATATTATCAATCTAGATACGTGTTTTTGACTATGTGGGCCGGCACTAGGCAGCTTTGTTCATTGACGGCAATCTGTGCATCTAAATCTTATAATCACAGCAATTTTATAGTCCACCACGAGGATGAATAGAAAGGTGCAAAAAATACAGTGTATTACACGAAAACATAACATATACTGTTATTTTTTGACTTTGTCGCACTATACAGCTTTGTTCTCATTGACTGTCATCTTTGCACGTAAATCTTAAAAACAGCATATAATAGTCCACCACTAGTGAATTGTAAAGGTCAAGAAATTACATTTAATTATGCCGAATACATTTCAGATACGTGTTTTTTGACTTGGCGCACTAGTGTGGTGGGGGTGGGTTTGTTGTATGTGCTTACTATATTTCTTTTTGTTACAGGGCTTTGTCCTTTGACCAGCTTGTCACAGTAAATCTTAAACAGCAATTTAATATCTCACCACAGGTGAAATTGAAAGGTGCAAAACAAATACCGAGGAGTATTTATACGAAAACATAACTAGATACTGTTTTTTGTACTTTGTGCTAGCACTAGGGTACATGCTTTTTGATTCATTTACGCAGCATGCACGGTAAATCTGAAAACAGTCAGTTTATATTAGTCTATCACACAGGTGAATTGAAAGTGCAAAAATACCGTGTAATAAATCGGAATACATAACAGATACGTGTTATTTTGACTTTGGCGCACTACAGCATGTTGTTTCATTTGACGGCATCTGTAGCACGTAAATCTATAAAACAGCAATTTTATAGTCACCTCACAGGTGTACTTGAAAGGTATCAAAAAATACCGATGTATATATTACAAAGCTATATACAGGAATACGTGTTTTTTGACTTTGGCGCACATACAGCTTTGTTCATTGACTGCTAGCATGCACGTAAAACTTAAAACAGCAATTTTATTTTTCCACCACAGGGTGAATTGCAAGTGCAAAAAATACATGTTATTATCCGAACACATTCAGATACGTGTTTTTTTGGACTTTGGTCGCACTACAGGCTTTGTTCATTGACGCCGCTTTGCACGGTAAATCTTTAAAACTACTCAAATTTTAAAGTCAACACAGGTGAATGTTTGAAAGTTCAAAAAGTACATATAAGTTATTCAAAAACGATTTTCAGATACGAGGTGTTTTATAGACTATGGTGCGCACTTACATTGCATTTGTTCATTTGACGCACTAGCCGTAATATCTGAAAACAGCAGTTTTATAGTCACCACAGTGAATTGAAAGGTGCAGGAAAAATACCTTGTATTAATACGAATACATAACAGGATACGTTTTTTGACATTGTCGCACTACAGCTTGTATGTCATGTTACGCATGCTATTTGCACGGTAGAATACATTAAACATCAATTTATAGTACACCACAGGTTAATGTGAAAGGTGGCAGAAAAATACCTTGTATTATGAGCGAAAACCTAAACATATACGTGTTTTTTTGACTTTGTCGCGACTATGGCAGCTATTTTTTCATTACTGCAGGCTTGCACTAATCTGAAAACTAGCAGTTTATATGCTCCATCAGTTGAATTGAAAGGAGGCATAAAAAAAACATGTGTATTCTAATAAATGCAATAACATATTACGTGTATTTTTGACATTTGTGGCGCAGCTATCATCTTTGTTTCATTGACGCAGCTTGCACAGATAAATCATAAAACATCAATTTTAATTCAGTCACCACAGGTGGATTGAAGAGGTGCAAAAAATCCATGGTATTATACGAAAACATAATCAGTACGTTTTTTATTTGTACTGTTTGTTTGGCGCACTACAAGCTTTGTTCATGTGACGCATGGTCTTTCACGTAAACTTAAAACAGTGGTCGTAAGCAATTTGTATATTCACCACAGTTGATATTGGAAAGAGGTGCAAAAAATACTTCGATTAAGATATAGCGAAAACATAACAGATACTGGTATTTTGACGTTTGGTCGCACTATCATGCTTTGTTCATGTTACGCGATGCTTTGCACTATAAATCTGAAAACAGTCAGTTTGTAATTAGTTTCACGCACAGTTTAATTGAAAGGTTGGCAAAAATACGTGTATTATACGGAATACATTAACAAGGATACTGTTTTTTAGACTTTGATTCGGCACTACAATTGCTTTGTTCATTGACGCAGCTTATATCACGTAAATCCTGAAAACAGCAGTTTATACAGTCACGCACAGGATGATATGAAAGTTCAATGAAAAATAACAGTGGTATTATAATAATACATAAAATACTTAGTGATTTTGACTTTGGCGCACTACAGCTTTGATTCATTACGCAGCTTGCACATAAATCGTAAAACAGCATTTTATAGTCATCCTGACATTAGATAGGTAGAATTGAAGAGTGTGCAGAAAAATTACAGTTGAATTATACTAAAACATATACCTGATAGCGTTTTTTTTGAGACTTGTGGTGCGCACTACAAGCTTTGTCATTGACGCAGCTTGCACGAAGAATCTTAAAACAGCAATTTTTTATCATTCACCACAGTAGAATTGAAAGGATGCATAAAAATACCGTGTATGATACGCATAGCATTAACAGTATACTGATATTGGACTATGCGCTACGTACAGCCTTTGAGTTACATTGACCGCAGCTTGCACGTAAATCTTAAAACAGCCAAATTATATCATCACCCACATGTGAATTGAAAGTGGCAACAAAAATACCGTGATATTAATACGAAAACATATACAGATAACAGGGTATTTTTTGACATTGGCGCACTGACAAAGCATTGTTCATTGACTGCAGCTTTGCACTTAAATCTGAAAAGCATCAGTGATATATATAGTCTCCACAGGTGAATGAAAAGGTTGCAAAAAATACAGTGTATTATAAAGAATACATAACAGATACGTGTTTTTTGACTGTGGCGTCACTACAGGCGGTATTGTTCATGACTCAGCTTGCACATAAATCATAAAACAGTCAATTTTATAGCACCACAGGTGAATTGAAAGGGTGCAAAAAATACAGTGTAATCAACAAAACATAACAGATACGTGTTTTTTGACTTTCGGCGCACTACCGAGTCTTTGTTCATTGACGCAGCTTTGCATGAAAATCTTAAAAACAGAGCAATTTTATAGTCACCGACAGGTGAAATGAAAGGTGCAAAAAATAGCCGTTTATTATACGAAACGTGATAACAGATACGTGTTATTGACTGTTGGCGTCTAACAGCTTTGAGTTCATGTGACTCAGCTTAGCCACTAGAATCTGAAAACAGCAGTTTTAATAAGTCACCACAGGTGAATGTGTGAAAGTGTGGCAGAAAAATTACGTGTATTATACGAATACTAACAGATACGTTTATTTTTGTACTTTGGACCGCACGTACAGCTTTGTTCATTGACGCAGCTTGCACGTTAAAAATTTTTTATTTTTTTTCTTAAACAGCAATTAGTATTCCACCCACAGGTGAAATTGAAGGTGCAAAAAGACCGTGTATATATACGAAAACATACATATACGTGTTTTATTATTGACTTTGGACGCACTACATCTTTGGTATCATTGACGGCAGCTTGCACGTAAATCTTAAAACAGCAAATTTTATAGTCACCACAGGTGAATTGTAAGGTGCTATAAAAAAACATTTTTATAGCCGAATACTTTCAGATACGTGTTTATTGACATTTGGCGCACTACAGCTTCTGATGCGATTGACCAGCTTGCACGAAAATCTTAAAACAGCATTTTATAGTCACCACAGGGATTGAAAGGTGCCAAAAAATACATATATTATTCCAATACATGTTCAGATACTGTTTTTTGACTTAGGGCGCACTACAAGCTTTGTTTCATTGACGCAAGCGTGCACATAAATCTTAAACAGAGTCAAATTTATAGTCACCACAGGTGAATTGAAAGGTGCAAAAAAATACATGTGTATAATACGGAAAACATAACAGATACGAGTTTATTTTTACTTTGCGCACTACAAGCTTTGTTTTCAGTACGCAGCTTGCACGTAAATCTAAACGAGCAATTTATAGTCCACCACGAGGTGAATTGAAAGGTGCAAAAAATACCAGTGGGTATTATACTAAGAACATAACAGATTACGGGTGTTTATTGACTTAGGCGGCACTACAGCTTTGTTTCATTGACGTCAGCATGCACGTAAATCTTAAAACAGCAATTTAATAGTCACCACAAGGAGTAATTGAAAGGTGCAAAAATACATTTATTATCCGAATACATTTCAAGGATACGTGTTTTTTGACTTTGGCGCACTACAGCTTTGTTCATTGACGCAGCATGCAACGTAAATCTTGGAAAACAGCAGTTTCATATAGTCACCACAGGTGAATTTGAAAGGTGCAGAAAAATGCGTGTATTATACGAAAACATTACCGATACGTGGTTTTTGACTTATGGCAGCACAACAGCTTTGTTCATTTGACGCAGCTTGCCACGTAATCATAAAACAGCAATTTTATAGTCCCACCACAGGTGAATTGAGAAAGTGCAAAAAAGTAACTACCGTGTGTATTAATACGAAAACATAACAGAAACGTGGGTTTTTTGACTTTGGGTGGCGCACTACAAATGCTTTGTTCATTTGACGCAGCTTGCACGTAAATTATCAGAAAACAGCAGGTTTTATTGTCACCCACATTTGAATGAAGGTGCAAAAAATACGGTGTGTATTATATCGAATTATAACAGATACGTGTTTTTGACCTTTGGCGCACTACAGCTTTGAGTTCAATTGACCATCTTGCACTTAAATCTTAAACAGCTGCATTTTTACTAGTCACCACACAGAGTGGAATTGAGAAGGTGCAAAAAAATACCCGTGTATTATAACTAAAACATAAAAGATCCCGGTGTTTTTTGACTTGGGCGCACTACAGCTGTATGTTCATTGTATCGCAGCACGCACGTAAATCATAAAACAGCAATTTTATAGTCACCACAGGTAATTGTAAAAGAGGGGTTCAGAAAAATACATTTTATTATGCCGAACGACTTTCAGCTACGTTGTTTTTTGCTTTTAGGCGCACTACACTTTGTCATTTGAGCAGCGTGTGCAAACGTAAATCTTAAAACAGCAATTTTTTATATTCACCACAGGTGAATTTGAAAGGTGCAAAAAATACATTTTATTATCCAAATACATTTTCATTATACGTGTTTTTTGTGACTTTGGGGGGGCGCAACTACAGCTTTTTTCATTTGACGCAGCTTGCACGTAAATCTGAAAACTCAGCAGTTTTATAGTTACCACAGGTGAATTGAAAGGTGCAAAAGAAATACCGAGGTATAATACGTAATACATAACGAGATAACGTGTTTATTTGACTTTGCGCACTACAGCTTTGTTCATCTGACGCAGCGTTGCCACTAAATCTTAAAACAGCAATTTTATAGTCACCACAGTGAATTTAAAGTGTGCAAAAAGATAACCGTGTCAAATTAACTAAAACCTAACAGATACGGTGTTTTTTGACTTTGGCGCACTACATGCTCTGTACATGTGACGCAGCTAGCACGAAAATGCTGAAGAACATCAGTCTTCTATAGTCCACCCCAGTGTTGAATTGAAAGAGTGAGAAAAATAACAGTTGTGATTTATAACGTAACGAATATCATAATAACAGATACGTGTTTTTTTTGGACTTTGGCGCACTACATCTTTGTTCATTGTGACTGCGAGCTTGCACATAAATCTTATAAAAACACGAATATTTATAGTCACCTCACATTGTCTGAATTGAGCAGAGGTGCAAAAAATACAGATGTATTATACGAAAAATCGATAACAATAACGTGTTTTTCTTTTTAATCTTTTGGCGCACTGTACAGATTTGTTCATTGACGCAGCTTGCACTTAAAATCTTAAAACAAACCAAACGCATAGCAATTTTATAGTCAGCCACAGGTGAATTGAAAGGTGCAAAAAATATCCGTGTAGATTATACGAAAACATAACAGACTCACGTGGTTTTTTGACTTTGGCGGCACTATGAACAGGCTTTTTCATTGACGGCAGCTTGCAACGTACAATCATGAAAACAGCAGTTTATCTATAGTCACCACAGGTGAATGGAGAAATGGTGCAAAAAATAAAACCTGCGTGATAGTTATACGAATACTATAAGCAATCGTTTTTTTTGACTTTTGGGGAGTGTTGTGTTGGGGCGCAACTACAAGCAAGCATTTGTTCATTGACGCAGGGCCATTGCACACGTTAAATCCTCTAAAACAAGCAAATTTTATAGTTGCACCACATGTGAAATTGTGAAAAGTTTCATATAAATTATCCGAGAGTGTAGTGAGTAACGAAAACATTAACAATACGTGTTTTTACTTGGGCGGCACTACAAAAGCATCTTGATTGACGCAGCATTGCACAAACCATAAATCTTTAAAACAGAATGAGGTAAGCTGTACAAATCAAATTTATAGGTCCAGCCAACAGGTGAATTTCTTAAATGCGGTGCAAAAAATACATGTTATGATTATTCGCATAATACACTTCAAGATGACGGTTGTTTTTTGTGAGCTTTAAGATCTTTGCACTAACCAAAAAGCTAAGACTACAATCAGCGTTTGTTCATTGACGCAGGACTTGCACGTAAATCTGAGAACAGCAGTATTTTATAATAGTCACCGATACACAGGGTGAATTGACCAAGGGGTGTCAAAAAATACCGTTGTATTATACTAAAAGCAGTAAACAGGATACGTGTTTTGTTTTGGCTCTTTGTTCTTTGGGATGGCGCACATAAACATCTTTGTTCATTGTCACAGGCTAGCTTACAACGTAAATCTTAAATACTATCAATAGTTTAAGTTATGTCGACCCTGGTCTTACAAGGTGAAAGTATGATAATGTGTATGCAAAAAATAGCCGGATGTTTATAAATATTATTTGGTTTATACTAAACTCAAATAAGAGAAACGTGTTATATTTGATATGACTTGTTGGTGTGTGTGGGGATGGGGGGGGGTTTTGCGGCACTCTAGGCGTATTGACGTACGGCATAAGAGGACAATAGAAAAGAATCGAGACAGGAGTGCGTTTTTTGGGTATTATTCATTGTTGTCGTCTTGCGCGTGTCAGCTGTGCACGTAAATCATAAGACAGGACAAAGATGCAGGCATGGAGTGACGGAAAAACAAAACCGCAGATTTTACAAATTTGAGTCTCACCAGAGGAAGCATTGGTGACAATTTTATGAAATGGTTCAAGACAAATAATAGAAAATTACCTTGATATATTTATGACGAAAACATATGTAACAGAAGGAGCGGAGTATTTTATTTTTTTGTATTGATATTTTTAATTTTAGTATTTTTTTGTGGACTTTGAGTTGGTTGATGTTGGTGTGTGTTTGTGGGGTGTGGGTGGTTGGTGTTTTGGTGGGCTCGAAAGCCTAAAAGAAGAAAATAGGAGACGTTTGATATGCATTTGATTGCAAGCTGCATTTGTCGGCAAAAAGACATACAAATACGTATAATAATCTGAAACTGAGTAAACAACGAGGCAGTTTTTAAAAAAGAATGATATATAAGGTTCACCTACTAAGGTGAATTGAAATGTTCAAAATAATGGAAGCCTCTTAGTGGTATTATTACGAATACTAAAGAGTTATGTTGTTTTATTTTGAACTTTTGGTGTTGAGTGGGTGTGTAGGTGGGCGCACTACAGCTTTGTTCCTTGACGCAGCTTGCACGTAAATCTATAAAACAGCAAATTTTTAGTCACCACAGGTGAATTGAAAGGTGTCCAAAAAAATACGTGTAGTATACGAATAACATCACACAGATACGTGTTTTTTGACTTTGGCGCACTACAGTCTTTGTTCATTGCGCAGCTTGCACGTAATCTTAAAACAGCATTTATAGTCACCACAGGTGAATTGAAAGGTGGCAAAAATTGTACCGTGTATTATAACGAAAACAAACAATACGTGTTTTTTGACTTTGGCGCACACGAGCTTTGTTCATTGACGCAGCATGCACGTAAATCTGAAAACATCAAATTTATAGACCCCACAGGTGAATTGAAGAGTTTGTGCTCAAAAAATAAATGTTTAGTTATCCGAATACATTTTCAGATATGTTGATTTTTGACTGTGGTCGCACTACAAAAAAAGCCAGGCCCCCTTTGTTCTTTGATGCAGCTTCAACGTAAATCTAAAACAGCAATTTATAGTCACTCCAGGTGAATTAGAAAGGTCAGAAAGAAGTACCTGTATTATAGCAGAAAACATATACAGATACGTGTTTCTTACTATGGCGCACTACGCTTTTTCATCTGACGCAGCGTGCACGTAAATCTTAAAAATCAGCAATTTTATAGTCACCACAGGTGAATGAAAGGTGCAAAAAAATACCGAGAGTGTAAATATCCGAAAACATAACAGATACGTGTTTTTTTTTTGCACTTTTGCCATTCCAATTTGTTGAATAGAGACATACTTGCAGTTAAAATTATGAATCCACCAGCAATTTTTGTTTTGATAGAGGGATTGAGATAGCTGTTGATTTTGCCATCTTTAAATAAGAGCCTTTCCAAAGACTAATTTCCATACCTGCTCAAATTTGTATATTTCTGAACATGGAGTGAAATGCAGGGTGGGTAAGCGAGCAAAGAGGGTGGTAGCACATGGAGGTAGAGTAACGAGAGAAGGTGCTCCTTCCTGGTGCTGGCGACACACGCATGCGCAGCGGATCGTCATTTGCCCTTCCCGCCTCCCTGGGGCCCCCTCGAAGCCCCCCACCTGCCCTAGTGCCCCAACCTGTCCCCCTGCTGAGTTGGCCCCACTGAAGCACTGGAGCCCCCAGGCACCCACTCCTTCACGAGCACCCCCACGTGAAACCCGCACCTACCCCAGGGCCTCCCCCTGTGACCCATCTGTTGTTGGGGCCCATCTGAACACCTGGGTGCCCTCATAAGCCCACCCTTGCCCCAGCACCTCCCTCTTGGGGCCCCTTAGAACCCCCCCCGTGCCCTAGTGCCCACCTGGCCCTGCTGTGTTGGGGCCCTCTGAATCCCTGGGGCCTCCTCCGACAGACCACGCCTGCCCAAGCACCCGGCATCTGAAGAAACCCCCTACCTACCCCAGTGCCTGTCCCCTGGGACCCATCTGTGTGGGTGCCCCATGAGAATCACTTGGGGCCCTCAGAAGCCCACCCGTCCCATCACCTCCCCCTGGGTGCACCATCGAAGCCCCCTCCTTCCTAGTCTGCCCCCACCTGACCCTGAGCTGTGTGGGGCCCTCTGAAGCACCAGAGGCCCCTCAGCAGCCCCACCCTGCCGCCAGCAACCCCCTCCTAGTCCCAGTGCCACCCACCCTGGGGCCCCCATCTGTGGTGGGGGCTTCCTCAAAGCCCACCCTGGCCCCAGCACCTCCCCCGTGTGGCCCCCATGCTGAAGCCCCCCACACTGCCCAAGTTGCCCCCGACCTGCCCCTGGCGAGTGTGGGGCCGCCTATGAAGCCACTTGGGGCCGCCTCAGCAGCCCACCCTGCCACAGCAACCCCCAGCTAATCCCCCACCCTACCCCAGTGCTTCCCCCTGGACCGCATCCTTGGTGGGGCCCATCTGAACTCCTTGGGGGGCCCCCCCAAAGCCCACCCGGGCCCCAGCACCCCCCCTCTGGGGGCCCCCTTTGAAGCCCCCCACCTGCCCTATGCCCCCCCTGGCCCCTGCTGTGTGGGGGCCCCCCTGAAGCCCCTGGGGCCCCCCCCCACAGCCCCCCCTGCCCCAAAACAACCCCCCCCGGGAAACCCCCCCAAACCCACCCCAGTGCCTCCCCCCGAAAACCCATCTGGGGGGGCCCCCCATGAAACCCCCGTGGGCCCCCCAGGGAAACCCCCCCTGTCCCCGGGACCCCCCCTGGGGGGACCTCAGAAGCCCCCCCCCTTTCCCCCAATCCCCCACCGACCCCTGCTGTGTGGGGCCCTCTGAAGCCCTGAGGCCCCCTCAGCAGCCCCCCCCTGCCCCCCCGCAACCCCCCCCTATCCCCCTGCCTTTCCCCCGGGCCCCCTCTTGTGGGGACCCCCAGAAGCCCAACCCCGCCCCCGCACCTCCCCCGGGGCCCCCCGGAAAGGCCCCCCCACCTTCCCCATTTTCCCCCCCCTGGGCCCCCCGGGGTGGGGCCCCCCCAGCCCCCTGGGGGGCCCCTCAACAGCCCACCCTGCCCCCAGCACCCCCCACTGAAAAAAACCCCCCCACCCCAAATTTCCTCCCCCTAGCACCCTGAAGCCCCCCCCCGCCCCCCAACCCCACCAAAACTGAAAACCCCCCGGGGGGACCCCCCGGGGAAACCCGCTGTGTGGGGCCCCCCTTTAAAGGGCCCCTGCGCCCCCGCCCCCTGGGGGCCCCAGTGTGCAGGATGCCCCTTTGGGGCCCCCTCTGAACCCACCCCGCCCCCGTGGGCCCCCCCTTCCCCCCCGGGCCCTAGCTGTGGGGGTGCCCTGGGGCCCCTCCCGAAGGGCCCCCCCCGGCCCCCAGTGCCCCCTTTCCCCCCGGGCCCTAGCGGCGGGGGCCCCCCCCTTAAGTCGTTTTAGTCTGGACCCCAAGGAGAAAGAAGGGAAAGTGAAAAGAAATGGTCCGATGGACGTCACCCGTCATCACAAAAATTTTCGCACTGTGTGTACCTGTATCTATCCCTAAAAAACCCCCGTAATAACGGGGCTTTTTGAAAACATTTTCACTAAAAATACGGTGGTAAATTTTCAGTATTTTTTGGGAGTGAAAAAGCGGGGGTATTTTTTTGGTCTTTTTATATTTTTTTGCCATAAAAGGGGCTGGGGGTAAATGGTTTTGGGCAGTAAAAATTTTAAAATGGTGACATGTGGCAGGAAATTTCCCCGGCGGTTTTTCTTTTATGACCTTTCCAATATTTATAAAATTTTGGGAAAATTCCAAAAAAAATTTCGCAATTTTCATTTTTTTTCTCGTGGGGGGTGCTGTTGGGGGTGGGGCGGGGGGGGGGGGAGGAGGGGGGTTGACGCGGGGCCCCCGAGCTTCAGTTGTATGGGGCCCCGAAATTTCTGATGGCCCCCCCGTGCCTACAGTACCCGTGAGCATGAAACCCCTCCGTTTTTGGGAAAATGGGCCCCCAAGCATATTTCTACATGATAAAAACTAAAAAAAAAAACCCCAAGATGACCCCCGCCTTGCTTAAAAAAAAGAGGATTAAAAGGTTGGGTTTGGGCTAAAAGAGGGAGCTCATGACCTAAAATTATTGGGGTATCTGTGGGCATCCTCAAAAGAAGGGGGGGGTGGGAAGGTCTTTAAAACCCCCCAGCTCCCGTTTATGTTGTCATGGGGGGTAGAAAAGGATTTCAAATGGCAACCTATGAATTTAGTGAACTCCATGCCCAAAGGGGGTTTAAAACATTGCTGGAAAATAAAGGTGGTAAAAAAAAATTTTGCACTTTAGGCCTTTTTTCCCTTTTTCACTTAGGGGTGTACTCACTTTGGTTTGGTTTAGACATTGATGGCTGTGTGTTGTACTATCTACTTTCGCAAGAGTAGAGCTGACTACAGACATAAACTTTCAATTTGACCATTGCAGTTGCATTACATGTTTTTTCTGGCCCTCATACATCTGATCCGTTAGGGTGCTTTCACACATGCTTTTGGTGCTTTTTTTTTTCTTTTTTTTTAAAGCGTTTTTTTTTGCAGGGTTTTTTTCCCCCCGGGTTTTTGCTGTGTTTTTGTGCAGCAATGTACAGCATTAATTGCTGTGGCTTCCTGCACAAAAAACACGTTAAAAAACACATCAAAAACATACCAATAACGCATTGTGTGAAAGCATCCTTAGGGTTTCCCTGCCATGCTGTCAGGGCTGTCACCTTAGGGATAAACTTTTCTCTGGGCTGATACTCTGCTCAAGTCACTGGCTCCCATGAACTATAGTTTATGTTGAAAACTCACAAACTCTTTTATTTCCTCCATCGATGTCTTCAAAGGGCTTCACTCTGCTCTCTTTCACTCTTAATCTCTCAGGCCTACCACTCCCACAGCGCTTTTCTGTACTTTAGCGTCTTACAATTCCCCTAGGGGCCCACGTCCCTCCCCTTCTTTTAAACCCATGGTTTGCCTTTGGAGTCTAACTCAGGCCCACTCTTTTCACAACCTCAGAGCAAGTTTTGGTACATGTGACCTACTGTGCATACTGTACAACCTCACTTACTTGATGCCGAGCACTATCTTTAATGGATGTGCCTCAGTCTCACCTAAACATTCTGTTTTGAAACACTCTTGGTGGTACAATGTTAAGGGTCACATCAGCATATGGATTCAAAAGCATCAGCCCCCACTGACTGACACCTTCTCCTCCTGTAATAATGACAATCTGAGAACTTTATTCCCAGTGTTTTCTGCTCAAACAAGAGGATGCAAAGCTGGCATGTTCAAAGGTATTATATAAGAGGACATGTAAGGGTTACCTGAAATCCATTCCTCATAAGACGTTACTGATTGATAAAAGGCATGTTAACATTCTTTTTCTTTTTCCATGCAGGTAGACTGGAATGTCTTCAGTCATATGTAATAATATATGGAGCCGATCGAAGAGCTCAGAGATTAGTGGCAGCAAATACCGTTTTTTCATGGTTATCTTGTTGAGACCCCAATAGTCTATGCAGGGATGGAGAGAATTAGTGTGTACTTTGCACAACAGGAGTATAGCGGCGTGAACATATATGCGCCTCTATACGCCTTGGGAACCTACCCCTCTTCATCCTCAATGTTTTTATGGGGTACTGGAAAGTTTGTTAGCTGCTACATCATAGTGAAAAATATTGTCCTCTTAAACACAAACAGGATATGGCAACAGTGCCACATGCAGGGGTTTGCCAATTTTTAATCAATGTGCTGGACAACTATCCAGACTTTGGGGGGCATAACACAATTTACAGTACAACATATCATAGCATCAGTAAACATTTTTTGGAGATATACACATGTAAGAGGGGCCAAATGGTGTATTACATGCTGTATGGTGTATTACATTGGTATAAGAAAATAGCGCAGCAGTTACACAGGCGATCACAGGTAAGCTTGTACTTTGATGATACACTGAAGCTTGACGAATAGGTGTACAAATTGTTGTAGTACTGTTAACACAGGTCTTAATAGGCTGCTACAACTGGCGGTATTAACTGTTAGTTCTAATGCAGGACACTGGCAATATGTTCCTGGTTCCAGTACCAGGGGTTTGGTACTCAAACCTCTTGTACTATAAAACTGTGCTTGAGGATACACAACAGTCTCTGCAATACAGTTACTATTCCAACTTTTGGGCACAATACTCTGCAGCTGAGCACTATACCAATGCTATGTACTAACACATTGACGGTGCTGATGTCACACATATCTCTGCTGTCACAGATGTCCCCAATGTCACAGATGGAATGCACCTCATCAATGTTACTAACTTCCCCTTACTGTACCAGAAGTTCTCTTGCCTTTATTATAGCTATCAGGAATCATGTGACTCACTGTCTTCATGGACCAAGGAAGGGGAAAAGTCTCTCCTTAAGGAGAGGAACCAATAAATTGGTCGGTGTGAGGGTTTACTTGCCATTCAGACCTCACTGACTGTTTTGTATAAAGAAATGGCTTATGGAAAAAGAGCGCACTCTATAGCGCACTCTATTGGATGTATTGGATTTCATGGACCAAGAAATCCAACAGCATTAGTAGTTATTTGCAAGAACTGCTATATGCAACTCAGCAGGCCTAGCTATTCGTCAAACCTCCCAAGCTTTGGCCACTGTAACATCTTGCCATACAAGCCAGGTATGCTCTCAACTTGTATCAACTGCTCTGACTGAGCAACTTTTCAATAGTAGGCTTTTAGTTTCTGCTCCCTACCTTACAGCTTCATGGCCTTGTGAGTGTGAAGTTTTCTGCGGCCATGTTGTTAGAACAGCTCAGTCGCTGCAACATGGAAACTCAGAATATTCCAATAATTGCACACAGCAATAACAGTAATATAATATTCTGAATGGGAATTACACTTACTGATACAGTCTCTTAAAAGGTGGTGGATAAATTTATAGAAATGTAAGGTCCTTGCACAATTCTGCAATGGTCCCTTTTCACCTTTCTCACACACTTCTGAACATCATTATTACTTAAAAGGGTAAGTAGGGGTTAACTTATGTTATCCCCATGCATATCCTTAACCATAATATTTAGACATTACTGATTTAGAAAAAATTCACGACATTTTTTCTTTTTTTCTATGCAGGTGACGTGACCTGAATATCCTTAGTTACTGTATGTGTAATAAGTGCATTTCAGCTCTACTCTAGAAACTAGGTTAGGGGAAAGTGTCTAAATTGTAAATGATATTAGTGGGAAATAAATGCATCTAGGAGTTACAGCAGCTTTGCTACAAGTGGGTAGACCATGCAAAATCATGGAGTGAGATAGTCAAGTGCAAATGAGCATGGTGCATAAAAAAGCTGTTGCATTACTCTGTTGAATTACTCACTACAGAGTTGTAAACTGTCTCTGAATATAGGATCATCACAAGAACTGCACATTAAAATTGGTTTCCATGAAATGGGCTTCCATGGTTGAACAGCTACAGACAAGAATTGGATGGAGTCGTGTAAAGACCCGACCCTTGATCAGTGGAAATGTTCTCTACAGTGACTTAGCATGTTTCTCTATGTCTGTAGACTGAGTTTGGTGATGAACAGTATCTACAGATGCATATGCTGTATTTATGATCTGATAAAAAAAGAATAAAAAATGTCTGACATCTTTAATAGATGTTTTCTAATAGCAGTTCAGTTCTGGGGAAAATTCCAAATAGTTTGGGCACGGATTGATTTAGAGATTAGATGATCATATGAAAAGTACAAAAGAGAGTCCAGTCAAAAAAATAATTCTTGGATATAAAACATGACTTTCAGCTATCCATATGTAAAACCACAGGCACAATGTATGAACCTGGCGACGACTCGCCAGTTCTACCTCAGTTTTTAGTTGTTTACAATCTGACAGTGTATATGAAAGGGTCTGAAAAACTGTCACGGGTGCTCCTTCAACCCATGCTCTGGGTTGCAGGTTCACCTGTGCCCCTGCTGCTCCGTCCCGGCGTCTGGCTACTCACCTATCCTCATTCTGGATGTCTCTCCTTCCGGCGCGTGCACGCACGCTGGCTCTGTCAAATTTAAAGGGCTAGGGCACCGGTGATTTGTGATCACTGTTCGCTGACCCTATTTAACCCTGCCCTTTCCTGCCGCTCCTTGCTGGATCGATAGTGCCTTGTAGCCTAGAGAGAAAGCATTTTACTGTGTTTCATTGCTATTCCGGCAGTGCAGTCAAGTCGTGCCAAGGGTAGCGACCTAAGGGTACGCTTGACAAAGCAAGTCCAATCCGCTTTGTGGCGGGCTCTGGTGAAAACCAGCGGCCCCTTAGACTCCGGTGCAGCTTACACCATCACCGGCAGTGGTACAGCGGATCCAGAGAATGTATGCGCCAAAATTTGTCTCAGCCATGCCACTTGAACTTGAACTAGTATGAATTGGTATGACATTTTTCTGGCACATCATTTTGGTGTGCAACAGTTTATACATCTGTAGAACAGGGCTACGAAAGTTTGTTTGGCTCAAAGCACGTAAAAAAAAAGGTGCAGCCCTGTTCATTCATGTCGCCCCACTTTTCCCCCTCAAGGCACTGCTATCCTACCTGCTGTGTTAGATAGTTGTGGATTATATATTGATAAATAACAGTAAAATTTTATTTCCTAAATTTCTTCGAAATGACAACTGTGACAGTAAATGGTTATACTACTGAAACTGATATAAGTACTCAGAAAAATATCTGTAGAGTAGATAAAGCATTATAAGAAAATACTACTTTAAGATTATCTTTGGTTATAGTATTGGCTGATGGTCATTTTACAGCTCCACAATCTGACGTTTACCACAGAAATGCATTAACTATCATTTCTGTTTGATTTATTATTTATAATGCATCAACATATTACTTAGAGCTGTACACTGACTATAGTTCCTTTGCATCATCCCTGCTGCTGACAGGGCTCACCAGGGCCAGACTGGGACTAAAAGGTAGCTCTATCATACATGAAAAAACTTTGAGACTCTCGGTTCACATATTTTGATCAAAAGATGTTTAAGCTGCCCACGACTTTCAACGCGATCTCAAAATCGGGCAGTCCTATGCTATCTTTACCTCTCAATCGAGCCAATCAGGCCTCTCACTGGTTCAACCGACCTCCATTATTCAGAGAGAAAAAATAAAAAACACCCAACCTGCAAGCTGCCCTTCTTATGACAGCCTGTGAGAGTGGGCGGGGACAGAACTCAAAATGGAAGCACCCCTTCCTTCCCATATAGGTTAAAATCAATGTACACCAATTTATAACGTATGTTTCTGCACACAAAAACATTTCTGAAAAAAACTTTACGCAAACCGGGGTGCCACTGGCAGGGCTGCGGCACACATGTAATTATACATGTACACACGCAGACCGCCGCCAGTGGCACACTACTGCAAAAAGGGCAAAACAGCTTAAACATCTTTTGATCAAAATATGTGAACCGAGAGTCTCAAAGTTTTTTCATGTATGATAGATAGCATAAATGCTTCTTTAGGGATTTCCACGTAGTGTATTGCCCTTTTTGCAGTAGTGTGCCACTGGCGGCGGTCTGTGTGTGTACATGTATAATTACATGTGTGCCGCAGCCCTGCTAGTGGCACCCAGGTTTGCATACGTTTTTTCAGAAATGTTTTTGTGTGCAGAAACATACGTTATACTTGGTGTACATTGATTTTAACCTATATGGGAAGGAAGGGGTGCTTCCATTTTGGGTTTCTGTCCCCGCCCACTCTCACAGGCTGTCATAAGAAGGGCAGCTTGCAGGTTGGGTGTTTTTTATTTTTTTTCTCTCTGAATAATGGAGGTCGGTTGACCCAGTGAGAGGCCTGATTGGCTCGATTGAGAGGTAAAGATAGCATAGGACTGCCCGATTTTGAGATCACGTTGAAAGTCGTGGGCAGCTTAAACATCTTTTGATCAAAATATGTGAACCGAGAGTCTCAAAGTTTTTTCATGTATGATAGATAGCATAAATGCTTCTTTAGGGATTTCCACGTAGTGTATTGCCCTTTTTGCAGTAGTGTGCCACTGGCGGCGGTCTGTGTGTGTACATGTATAATTACATGTGTGCCGCAGCCCTGCCAGTGGCACCCAGGTTTGCATACGTTTTTTCAGAAATGTTTTTGTGTGCAGAAACATACGTTATACTGGTGTACATTGATTTTAACCTATATGGGAAGGAAGGGGTGCTTCCATTTTGGGTTTCTGTTTGGCTGTCATAAGAAGGGCAGCTTGCAGGTTTGGTGTTTTTTTATTTTTTCTCTCTGAATAATGGAGGTCGGTTGACCCAGTGAGAGGCCTGATTGGCTCGATTGAGAGGTAAAGATAGCATAGGACTGCCCGATTTTGAGATCACGTTGAAAGTCGTGGGCAGCTTAAACATCTTTTGATCAAAATATGTGAACCGAGAGTCTCAAAGTTTTTTCATGTATGATAAAAGGTAGCTCTGGCACAAAACCCCCACCAGCTCACAAACAATATCCACCTCCAAATATTCCCTTGGTCACCACTTTCTAAAAATAAAAAAACACTATAAACACAAGCAAGAAAGTAAAAGTGTAATGGAGAAATCTCTAATTACAGAGTGAGTTACCAGTATGCACTCGCTTTACAATCAGGAACAAGTCTACACTGCAACTATACAAGGCGCCAATATAATTATACCGCTATGTAGTTACCACATAGCGGTCAGATTACCGGTGGTCATGTCCCCACCACATGATGGTGAATACAGGACGCACAGCAGACATCTTTTCTGATGAGTGGTTCTCTTCTCTGATGTGAGTCGTTCTCTTTCCCCTTTCTTCTCCATCCGACTCAGAACACCATGATGACTTCTCCTAGTCATGACTTGTTCTTGCAGAATTTACCACACAAATATCTTAGACTCCTCATTTTTCCAGTACCTCTTTACCTGTTCCCTATACTTCTTCCTAAACTCCTCATCCATAGTGCCCCCAAATGTAACAATGACCCCCCCTTGTGCCCCTAACAGTAAAAGTGCCCACAGACAGCTATGGCACCTCCATTTGTGCATCTAGTTTTAATCTTGTTTGTGTCCCCAAATAGGAGGTAGACATACCATCAAAATAGGTAGGCAGATACATAGCAGTTCATGGTTGTGGCGCATCTTAAATAACCACATTGTGCGCCACAAGTGTGTATAATGACTCCCTAATATGCCTGACTGACAGCTGCATTCTATTCATTTAGCATGATTCCTGTTACGAATGCCTGTTGCTTCTGCAGGTGGCACTGCGACCTGCATGCCAGGTCGTGGGCACACTAATGGCCCAAATCCTCGCAGGTCCTACTCACCTCCACTCGCTCCGTGTTGCCTTTCTGGCAGCCATCACTCCTCCTAGGGTGCGCGTGTGGCAGTTCTGTAAAATTTAAAGGGCCAGCGCATTTAACCCTGCCTCTTCCTTAACTCCCTTGCCGGATTAGTAGTGCCTTGAAAGAAAGCATTCCTTAGCCTGTGTTCTGATATTCTGTGTACCACACCCAATGCCTCCATCCCTCGATCACGAACATCTGCTGCCTGTCCTGACCTTCTTGCCTGTCCCTGACTATGAGCTTAACTGACAATTTTGTACCATTCTGCATCCCAGATGCCACCACAAGCAAGTTGCATCAGGGATAGCCACCTGGTAGCCTCCCGCTGGAGCAAGGCCAACCTGCCTTGTGGCACGTTTAGGTGAATACCAGGACCTACTTAGACTCCACTTCCTGACGTGGCTTATACCACCGCTTATAGTGGTCCAGAGGATCCACTACTCCAGCCATTATAACGCCCTGCTGGACTCAGCTCCTAACTCTGGATCTGTGCGTCTTTCTGTGCCCACAGAACTCCTGCCGGACCTGCTGAATCTAGGCAGTGTTCAGTTTTGTCCATGTGAGCCTCTGACATCATGCTCACATGCAAGCCTCTAAATGGAGCCTTTGCCTAACTGCTCCAGAGTCTCCAGCCAAACTGCTCCTGGTACCTCAGCTGCACCAACTTTATCGCCTGTGGAATCTTCAGACTCAGATCTGGAGAATCTGGAGAAAAGAAGAATTTTTCTCACAGTGGGAAACAAATTCTGGTAAAGGAGGTTTTTTTTGGACACCATAAACATTATTTAACTGGAAATTGTTAACTATTGTATGTCCTTCAATAGATTTCATCCAATTCCTGTTAAGAATTGATATACACATACTAAGCTTCAATTTGTTACTAAAGTCTGATGGGATGTAATGTAAGTAATGATGGAATAATTTCCAAACATTTCTCAAAAAACATCTTTATCATTGAGGCTGTGTCCAAATATGACTGACTGTTTGGACACCTCTTTGTGTATCTTCCATTGGCAGAGAAAAATTCCTCTGGAAAGAAATTGTCCACAAGATCAGTACCAAAGTAGTGGACAAATGGAGTGTCAGTGACAAAAAAAAAAAAAAATGGTATGACTGCAGGCAACACTGTAAACACAAATTGGTCAAATGGGCAAAGAATGAGTCATAGTTGGTGGCTCCAACTCCACTGTGACTTTGGAAGGCCTAGACAAGCTGATTTCCCACATGTCCTGCTCAGAACAAGTAGAAGGTGTGGGAAACTTTGATGTTCTCCAGCTGAAAGTAAGTAGAGCTTTGACATAAGTAATAGTTTATTTATAGTTTGTTTAACATGTGTTTTGCTAACAAATGCTATTACAAAACTTTCTGAATGTTAGATTTCCTGTGTGCTGTAGGGCTGTTAATTGCATTATAGTGCTGCTCCTCCTAATAAAACCATTTTCATGGACCTTTAAAGGGAATCTGTCACATAGATTATGTCCCCTTGCTGAGGAGAGCGCAAACTAGTGACAGAGCTGCTGTTTCCAGCGCTGTGCCCCTTGTTTTGTAAGATGCAGCAGTTTCAGAGCATTTAATGCTCATATCTGTCAATTTTCAGCCAGAAAAGAGTCCAGCTTATTCATGAGCAGGTGATCTGCTTTAGACCCTGTTTTTATCCCAGGAATAAAGCTCATGGCTAAATGGATAATGCATGCCAAGGAAAAATCTCCAACATTTATGTTAAAATGGCCTGTATGTATGAGAAGTGTCTAGCAGTAAGACTGTCTTGATTGCCCTTAGCAGACAATCAGAGCTAAGCTTGCATTTCATATCGTGCTTTTGAAACTGTCAAAAGCGAAGGTTTAATTGGTTGCTATGGGCAACAAAGACAGTCTTCAGACCTCAGGACCAATATTGAGAAGTCCTTTTTGTTTTAAGACTTGAATACACTTGAAATCAGTGCTGATGGTAAAGGTGCATTATCACGGTGTGGTTTAGTAGAATGTTAGTAGTGGTTTTTCACTATCAGTACTGCACAGCAAAGAAACTGCTTTTATTACCAGCAAGCTCCGGTCAGTTATGTAAACTGTTAGGAAACGTGTAACAAGGGAATAATTCATTTATGGTTTAGAAGTCTTGCAGATTCAAAACAGTAATGGGTCATTCACTTATAACACCTTTCAAAACAATTTAGGGAAGTGAAAGAAGCTTGCAGCTAATACAGGTGTTTTAATTGTTGTGCATGCCTGCAAGTGAAAAAATACTACAAAACCACACTGTATGAATGCACCCTAAGTCAATCCCTTTAGCTTGTCTAATACTTAGATCCAATACATATATTTGACGTTTGATGATGCCTTGCTGTTCCCAACATTCAGCATTATGTAGACTGTTTATGGAAGCAAAGTTCCTCAACTGTGAATTAACATCCCATATGCTTGACCAACACACATTAGCTGTTAGGTAGTGCACTGGTTACCTCTGTTGTCTACCATTCTCATTGCCAAAGGTTCAAATCCAGACAGTTTTCCCTTTTTTGTCTCTTTAAAAAAACAAAACAAAAAAAAAAAACCTTCAGAACTGTTTCTTTACCTGAAATAGGATGCACAGAAATAACAGATGACCAAAAATTTTTTCTCACCAATTAACTACAAGTTAATGGCCCCTCTACACTTTATAAAAAACAGATGAAGAGAATGTGAGTGAACTTCCAAACCAGACCCTGAAAGGTGAGAGAGCTAACCTCTGAGCTAACAGCCACATTTAGTTAAGACATGAATTAGCAGCATTCAAGATTTCTTCATTAAAGTACTCAGTGTGACTTCCAAAACAGGGGTCAAATGTAGATTAAATTTTGGTTTGCACAGTTGTTCAAATGTACATGTAGTTTTAATGGCTACATGTAAGGTGTTGAAAAAGAAGTGGTGAACATAAAAAAGCGTTTTAACAAAGGAAAGTTTAATAACAGATATGCCTGTTATACTTTTTGGCTAGAAAATAGATGCCCTCCTGGAATACTATTAAAGTCCATTTCTTGGAAAATTAAAATAATGTTAGGTAACGTCTTGCCAAACTTGTCCCTCAAAACTTGGCCTGGATATGTCTTTAAACTCCTCTCTCTGGTGCTCATGCACATCTCTTGTTTCGCTTTTTGGTGGGCCAAATTGTATATTCTTTCCTTATCAGTTTGTGGACTCAATTACAGTATACCTGTGTATTAATTTGTAGCCATTGTCACTTAAGTATATATAGAAAGGAAAATATTAATGTAGGAGAAAAGAGACATATCAATTATCAAATACACATAACTTTTATGGTTCATAAAGTACGCTTTACCACTTACCCAATTTGTTGCAGATGCGCATATGGTACAGGAAATGTTATGTTTTTGGGTGGCAGTTGGAAAAGGTGGTCGATAACCTGGTGGAGATTAAGCTTCATGGTGTCCTGTGTCATGCTGCCACACATCTCTAAAATGACCCTGATTTGAAGTAATAGAGCACACTCAGCTGTTTTGTCATGGGTGGAATGGCATGGGAACTTTACCTTTGGTGTTGCAAAATATTTTGTAGATTCTTAAATAGTTCCTCAATTCCTGCTCCTTTGAGCAGAAACTGCACAATTATTTCGGCTTTGTTCATGTCTCCCAACTGGAACCGTAGAAGGATAGTTCTTCTCTGCTGTCTGGTCTGTCATTATAGGGCAGTATTTCAGCCACGTTGACTTAGCAAAATGCATTTGATTGCTTTGACCTGAGTGTTGCCTTTCAACAGCTGTGCCCCATATCATTCGGCCATGCACAACACTCACCTTATTGTTGAAATTATGATCCTAGATGTCTTAGTTTGTAGAATATCTCCTTGCTGTCTTTGTTTTGGAGTCAAAAGGCAGGAGCATTGGTGGACCCATGATGAAGCCTGTAGCTTCCCTTTATGTGGTTGGTTTATGTGTCTAAATTGCATAATTGGTAATAATTGGTAATTTCACAATCGCTTCATGCACCTAAAATGTACATTGTTCCATGCACCACAAATTGCCACTTGTCGCCTAGTTATGAGCCCATACATATTGATACATGTTACACCTCCACATCAAGTAGATAAAACTGAGAAGCAGAACTCTACAATTGAACTGAGTACAAAATAAAACACAATCTTTGGGTTGTAGGATTCTATCCAACAGTTTTCCACACATTTTTGGATCAAGTCGCATCACATTTACACATACTTTGCCACAGGAGAGGGGCAAGGTATTCTGGTGCCATCGGAAAATAAGGCATATGGCACCCCCATACAGGAAAGTTCAGCCCTATCCCTTCCTTCCTGCGCTCACTTTCTGCCTGGGATAGAGTTGTGCCCTAGGTGGTTGCCTACCTTCACCTTCCCGTCATCCCGGCCCTGCTTTGCCATTGTGACACTAAAGCACTGTTCCCATTTTTTTTAATTTGTGGCTGGTCGTTTTATATTTGACACTACAGCAGCTGCATGGTTAGTGAAAATAGCATGGACCAAAAAGGGTACAGCGAGCTGCCCTGGAAAAATATCTATAAGCACATAACCCAAATTATCCAGAATCTGGCTACAAAAATTTGGGACAACCCATTCAAACCACCAAATACAAAAAAGGTACTCTGACCTCAAAGTCAGGGAGGTAAAGCTTTTGGCAAGACTGAAGAGGAAAATTCAGCGGCAGGAAGGTAATAATCTGTTTTATACTGATAATAAACATTTCTGACCTCTTGGAGTGGTGATGTTCTTTCTTGAACTAAAAGGTGACTATGTTGACAGAATGCTATAATATGGGCAACTTATTTAAAAAATTTTTACTCTTTTTAGGACTGTAGCCAAGGCATCTGATGCCACCAAAAAAATATAAAAAATTACACATGAAAGGATTGTCAACAAATGTCATCTTCAAAATTGTCGAAAATAGATTTGGAACATATCAGTCACATGTCTTGTCTACAGTACACAAATATGAACAAATTTAACTCAACACAACATGGAGTCAACACATTCACAACTGTGTTACCGAAAAATATGACAATACAGACTTAAAGGGAACGTGTCATCAAAAAATGACTTATTGTTTAACTTCCATTTTTATGTTAAACAAATTTTTTTGGTCTTTTTTTAAATTTTCCATATCACTTTCAGTATTTTTAAAAAATTCTTAAGTCCTGCAGTTTTCACTTTGGCCACTAGACCTAATAAGAGTCTGACACTTCCTGTTCTGTAGAGAAAGATTTTCAGTAGTCTGATCATTATTAGCACAAGCAGGGTCAAACTGAAAGGAGACACCAGTGTGAATAGATAACACAGGATCCACCAGTCACAATAGGAGATAGTCACAGTTCACCCTCTCCCCCTCCCTGCATACTGACTTATTCCCAGGTCACCGAGCATGACTAGAAAACTCTCCTATAGAAGTCAATGGGATTGAGTCAATCTTAAGACTCCTATGTGCATGAAGCTGCTGTAAAGCATTTCTCTAAGTGCTGTTAAAGCAGTGCAGGCAAGAAAGCTGTCCCCACAATCACATACAGACAACCGAATTGAGAAATCTACAATGAGAAAATTAAAATGGCTAAGAAGAAAAGAATATGCATCAGGGTCTTGATTTAATAAGTAAAAAAAGAAATTGGTGACAGAGTCCCTTAAAATTAAAATAAATGCTCTCAATAATATCAAACAATAACAGAGGATTAGGTGTAACAATTTAGATTGGAAATGATAACACATACTTGAAAGTGCTAAAACTTGATATACAGAAAGTTGGCCAAAACTGCAAACATTTTCTTGGATTACCATATTTTATTATATTAAATAAAAATGTCAATGACTGGTCCAGGGAAACAACGTCAGCAGAGCAAGTGGAGAGTGACCCGAATGAGACGGTTGAGGAGGATGCTCCCTCAAGATCCCCAGATGAGATAGCTAGCTCAGATGAAGCTCTGTCACATCCGAAGGATGCTCCCTTAACTTCCAGTAATAAAGTAAGTATACATGTGAGCAAATTATGTGTAGGGAATATTTGTACTGGTGTCTTGTCAAACATTGTTGTGAACAAGACTTAGCTTACATCTTATATTGCTGCCTGTTAATATCCAGTTCACATTACAAGTGTCCAATATCACATATAGTCCAATGGAAACAGGGCCAATTTGGGATCCAGTAATCATGAGTGGGACTGAGAAACAAAGTTAGTACATATGCTCCAACTGTAGAAGTATGAAACACCTTCCAAAATTTTGTGTAAAATATCAAAACATTTATAATCATGAGCTTTATTCTAATGTTTACTACCAAAACACCAAAGAATCTGAGGAGCCCAGAGAAGCTGTTCCAGAAGAACAAATCCCCAAAAACCCAGTCAGTCCTCCAACAGAGACCCCAAAATTATCCTGGAAAACATCAACCACCGAATGAAAACTTTGGGGGCAAAAATGGACCTCATAATGACTAAACTGGACTTACTGTTGTCAAATACCTTGCTATAAGCAAGAATCTTAGGGCCACATGTATGAACCTGTTTAGGTGTAAAACTCACTTTTTTGCCCATAGGTTACTATGGGCAAAAGAGTGAGTTTTAGACCTAAACAGGTTCATACATGTGGCCCTTAAATGTCCAGATTGGACTTTTCTTTTTCACATGAATTATGTTACTTCCAGTTAAATATTGTTTTGTCTTTACTTACTGTTGCAAAATTGACACAGCTAGTGGTCTAAAATTGCTACACAGCTAGTGGTCCAAAATCACATTCATTATTATTATTATTTCAATATTTGCTATTGCATTTATGTATTCCAAGGCAAGTAATGGCCACAATTGCTTTTATTGACATTTGGAAAGGGCAAACAATAACAAATAGAGCCAGAAAAAAAGGGAAGACATATTTCAATACATTAACTGAAACTTGACAACATGACATGTTTTTATGCCCCTGTAAAGTGTACTCAATTCACACAATTGTATATGAAAATGTAAAGTGTATGGTGTGCAAGTCAAAACTCTAGTAGGCTACATCTATCTATCTACATATAGATAGTGTGGCAGTGACCTTAGGCAGTCGCATGTCTCTGCCACTAAGTGGAGCACAGCAGGATACCTGCAATAGAGGTGCTACTGAAAACTTGGTTTTGGTGGGGAAGGAAACTACTTGGTGTCAGTAGCCATGGGTTACTGACACATGTAGCTAACATGGCTACTATGCGGCCAAGTATGGGTTTCCTTTCCCGGAATGGTCATAGTGTTGGGTGGGAGTCCGGTCCGTCCGTACTAGGCATATATGGTACTCCAGGTGTCCAGGTGGGGGGTTTACTGCAAAAAAACAGAGCAGCAGAAGAGCTGAGGAGAGGCTCTTACCCCCAGGCTTGAGGCAAACAGGTATCTGCCCTCAGGACCCAGCTGTGGCAGTTAAGTGTTGGTGGTGCTGGATGTTAGATCCAGACCACATTAGAGAGGATTTCTGATTGTGTATAGCTAGTGGCCAGATAGCTGAGGTTTTGATTTGTTTTCGTTTGTGTGTGTAACCTGTGCCTGAATAAAACTGGTTGATTCCAGTTAAACAAAAGCCTGCAGTTGGAACGCCTTATGTTAGTGCGCCAACCGTTTAAAAATCACTGAAAAAATTGGGAACACAAAGGGCCCCCAAAAAATCTAAAACATAACTTTTATTTTAACAGTATAAAACAACTGGGTACTAACCCTATTTCACCCTTATCTAACAATCTGCCTGCCTACAGTAGGACTCGCGCCCCGAGAAGGGTGGCCCCACAACAATACCTCCTATCTACACCCTGTATTACCCTGTCCAATACAGGATCGACAACTGTATTGTAGAATTGAACAAAAGAGATAATACACAAATAAATTCTTGAATCTATACTTTCTTAATTACTTTCAGACTGACATTTAAAACAATAAATCAATTTCACACTTCAACGCATTTCCCCCACTAATAAATGGGTTTATCAAGGAGTACTAAACAATATAATGCCATATAGTATACAAAAACATATCCAACCATATGTAAGAACAGGCACCCCATAAAAATGCTGTATAGATGTCACAGGGAATATAAATTACCTGTAATTCAGAGAATGGCTCACATTTTCGAATTCATACAGTATATACTCACAATCAAGGTGCCAAGCAGTTAGGTATATAAGCCAGATCAGGCAAAAGGATGACTAGACAGGTAGATAAGTCACAAATAGTAATAGGGAGTCCCCTGATCTGACCTACATGTTGGTCCACTATAGACATTATATTCTTTAGTATTCCTTGATAAACCCATTTATTAGTGGGGGAAACGCGTCAGAGTGTGAAATTGATTTATTGTTATATATGTCAGTCTGAAAGTAATTAAGTTAGTATAGATTCAAGAATTTATTTGTGTATTATCTCTTTTGTTCCCTTCTACAACACAGGTCAGGACAGGCGGCGCTGGTTCGTAGGCAGTAGACAAGCAGGAGGTCAGGACAGGTGGCTCTGGTTCGTGGTCGGTAAACGTAAGCAGATGGTCGGTACATGGTAAGGCAAGACAGGAACACTCTAGACAGCTTATTCCAAGGGAAAACACACCAAGGATCCGGCGAGGGCCGGCAGGAAGAGGCCGGACCTAAATAGGAGCAGTGCCCGGCAAAGACCAATTACCGGCGCACTGCCCCTTTAAATTTCAAACAGCCGGGCCGCGCGCGCCCTAGGGGGCGGAGCCACGCGCCGGGAGACCGAGACTGACTGAGCAGGAGCGTGGCCGGGTAAGTGGACGCCGGCGGGGGTCGGGACATGAGCGGACCCCGAACCCGACGTGCGGGACGGGGCTCCGCTGGGAGCAGGAGCACGGGCGCGCCTGCGACCCGGGACAGAGGTCGCAGGGGCGTCCGTGACACTGCGGAGGCGGCCATTGGCCCGTAAAATTCTCAGGTCTGCTGGAGACCATACTAATAGTAGCGCTTAAGGTCCACCACGGCCTGATAGTGCTGAGAGGCTGCGGCGGCCCTTCTGTGCTACTGTTAATATGCCGGTATTAGAACTGGGCAGCGGTGCCTCTCCTCAGCTGCACAGCCTTATTACTCTGTGCGGCCCAGGAGCTGCCGAAGGAGCATCCCGGTGCTGGTGGCGCGTTGACGTCACACCGCCAGTGTCGGACAGAAGAGGAAGACTTTTGGCCAAGGAAATTGGTAAGGTGAGTATTAGTATTGTTATTTTTAATGGCAGTTACCTGCCTGAGGGGAGATATATATACCTGCCTTACTGAGGGGACATAAGTAAGTTTTCACAAAAATAAGCCCCCAAAACGAATTTTTCCCCATTCACCCTATGTTTTTTTGTTTTGTTTTTTAGTCCAGCCCTCTAAAACCATCCCAGTTCCTCATGCAGCTCCATGGGAAAATTAATTGCCAACCTCTGGTGTGGGGGGAGGTTTACAGTGGGGGAAGAGGATGCGAGCTTTACAGTTGGAGTAGAAGGGTAGGAGAGTGAGATGTTTAGAGTGTAGAAAGGTGGGTTGAAGGTGTGTTTTTAGGGGTGATAGGTGGTTAGGGTTTGTGTTCTGGGGAGAGGTGGGGGTTTCATACCTTCTAATGCAACCCACAACATGCATACAGCTCTACCTGAAACTCGAATGATGTGAATTTCAATGGAGATGGTTCCTTCAAAAGCATAAAAATACAAGGCGGCAGCTGCCACAGAAGATGACCATCACATTAGAATGCAAAAAGATGGTTTGGACGACAGCATTGTAAAAGCAGGAAACAACTTTATTCCAGAGTGAGATACACCATCGCAAAGTTTCGGCCTATCAATACATGGCCTTTTTCAAGCAGCATAAAATACAAAGTGTGGTACAAGTGTATTTAAGAGAGCATTAAACCCTCCCTAATTACTAAATATCCAATCAAGTGACAACATTAGTAATTAATTATCAAACATATGTGCAAGTGTGTATCCATAGGTTAAAACAGTGATAGACATAAACAATCACCTCTTATAACTCACTATATTATTGCTTGGGCATTCTCAAGGCATCAGATGCATATATGCTGCACTCGATACATCGCGGCGTCCTATAAACTTTACTGCGCATGAGCGGAAGTCCGTGCAACAGCACTAAGAAAATCTGGAAGCGCCAAGCACTGCGGCTTCAAAGGTCATCACTGCGCATGTCTCAAACAGGAATAATCCTACTAAATAGCGCTTCAGTGACATGATACTATGTGTAGAATGCTGAAAAAACAACAAGTATCTAAGATTGAATACAATGTTTCTAAATCATGCTCTAAATTTTAAATCATTCTACATGACCCAAATAGGGAGAAATAACAATGCTGAGCAACTTGGCACAAACCAAGGCTAACCAGCATATCTCCTCAAATAGGGCCATAACCAATAATGATCAATAATAAGTTCTAACAATATATAGATATAGATTTTATTATTTTATTAAATTAACAATTCAGCATTCAACACAAAGACAAACAATAATAAAAAACATCTTTATTCAAAAAAATACTATTTAAATTTTTTTTCCATATATTGCATCCGATGTCCAAGGTTCCCAAACAATATCACCTAAAAAAGCTAAAAAATATATACATAAATACACCATAAAACCAATAATTCATACTTAAGAAAAAAAGATGATGAATAATAAACAATAACAAAATCATAATACATTAAATCCTAAATTCAATATTAAGGCCAGAAGGTTGCAAGGTTGTAATTCAAAAATCCACCTACTCTCCTTTTTTCTCAAAAGCATCTCTCGGTCTCCTCCATGTCGCAATTGGGGAACAGAATCTATAACCCTAAACCTTAGTTGCGAAACCGAATGCCTCAATTCTACAAAGTGCTTCACTACAGGAACATCCATGAACCTCTTCCTAATTGTACTCTTATGTTTATTAATCCTTTGACGGATTTTCATTGTTGTTTCCCCAACATACATCAAGCCACATGGGCAAGTGATCAAATATATCACATAACTGGAACGACACTGTAGCGTCCATAAGGGTGATATTTTTTACCATTATGGGGATGAGTAAATGAGAAAAACCTTTGATCATATTGTTGCAATTGCAACAATTCAAACAGGGAAAGTTACCTTTATTGGCAGTTGTCAAAAAAAGTTTGTACCAAGCCCCTTTTCCTTTAACCAAAGTCAGAGCGTACCAATTTATCACATAAGTTTTTATTACGTTTGTATGCCATCATTGGAACCATTTGAAACTCAAGAATCTGTGGAAATTGATCATGTAACATTTTCCAATTCTCACGTAAAATGCCTGCAACCGCATTACTACAGTAAACTAAACATTGATACGAACGATAATCAACCAATCAATTCTCCCTCTTCTTATTTATCTTCCCAAAAATCAGGTCCTCTCTGTTAATAAGGTCCTAGTCTCTTAACTTTTGTGAAATAATTTTTTAGGGTAACCCCTAGAGACAAATTTCCTACACATGTTATCCACCCTGTTCTCCAAAATCTTCTGGTCAGACACAATCCTTTTAACTCTTAACAACTGACTCCACGGCAAGGAGTCTTTCATATGTCTCGGATGATAACTATCATGCCTAAGGAGATTATTCCTATCTGTTGTCTTCACGAATAAATCCGTTTTGATGCTACCATTTTCAAAGATAACCAAAGTGTCAAGAAATTGTAACTCACGTGTAGACACCACTTTTGTGAATATAATAGAAGACTCGCAAGAGTTTAAATAATCAAAAAAAGCCTCCAATGTTGTCTCAGTATCTAACCAAATCAAAAAGACATCATCAATGTAGCACCACCAACAGAGGATGTGCTCCCAAAAACTAGAGTGGTATACCCACTTCCTCTCAAAATTGGCCATAAAGATGTTAGCATATGTAGGGGCTACATAGGACCCAATAGCCGTCCCTCTCTTTTGTAAAAAGAAGTCATCCCCAAACAGGAAATAATTCCTCCTGAGGATGACCTCTGAGATCAAGCACAAAACGTGAACATTCCGGAGCACATCCCCTGTTGGTAAGCGCCACATCCACTGCCTCAATTCCAGCCTCATGTTCAATCGAGGTGTACAAAGACACCACATCAAATGAGACAAGGAAACAATTCTCTGGTATTTTTAGATTGCTCAATTTCAGCAAGAAATCCGATGTATCCTTAATATAGAAGGGCGCTGTGGTTGCCAGATCACGCAAGAATCTATCCAAAAAGACAGATATAGTATTAAAAATGGAGCCCCTACCGGACACAATAGGACGTCCAGGGGGGTTCTCCAAGTTTTTATGAATCTTGGGCAGCATGTACAGTACCGGTGTGACAGGGGAACTAACTTTCAAATAATCACCCAATTTAGCATCTATAATGCCTAAACATAGGGCCTCATCAACAATGTTATTAATTTCCCTCATGATATCAAATTTGGGATCCCTATCAAGTTTAACATAGACATCCCGATCTCCCAATTTTCTCATGACTTCTGCCTCATACTTGCAAGTGTCCATAACAACCACAGCGCCCCCCTTATCCGCTGATTTTATCACGATATTACAGTCATTCATTGACTCCTTCAAGGCTTTGGATTCCTGTAAAGACAAGTTTTTCTGATGTTCAATTGAGAAATTCTTCCTTAACTCATCAATTTTCCTATTAACAATTGCTATGTAAGCCTCCACAATATGATTATTGCGAGGAGGCTGAAATCCACTCTTCATAATCAAAATCTTTGAATCGCAATAAGCTACCCGCAGGTGTTTCAATGGTTTTAAACACACATTCCATACTAAAATAGGCTTTAAGGTGTATCTTTCTGAAAAAATGTTGTAAATCACATTCAAGTTGAAACCAATCAATATTAGTATTTGGTACAAAAGACAAACCACGATTCAAAACTTTAAGCTCAATATCAGTCAGAGATCTTGAAGAGATATTCACCACAAGATTCATTTCCTCTGGTTTTTCCTGGTCGTTGGACGTCCCCTCACCACATCCTGTTTGGGACAGGCTCCTGATTTTCTTCTGCTATCGGTGATGTTTGCGACATCGATGATGTCTTTTTGATTTGGTTAGACACTGAGGCAACATTGGATGCTTTTTTTGATTATTTAAACTCTTGCGAGTCTTCTATTACATTCACAAAAGTGGTGTCTACACGTGAGTTACAATTTCTTGACACTTTGGTTATCTTTGAAAATGGTAGCATCAAAACGGATTTATTCGTGAAGACAACAGATAGGAATTATCTCCTTAGGCATGATAGTTATCATCCGAGACATATGAAAGACTCCTTGCCGTGGAGTCAGTTGTTAAGAGTTAAAAGGATTGTGTCTGACCAGGAGATTTTGGAGAACAGGGTGGATGACATGTGTAGGAAATTTGTCTCTAGCGGTTACCCTAAAAAATTATTACAACAACAAGTTAAGAGACTAGACATTATTAACAGAGAGGACCTGATTGTTGGTAAGACAAATAAGAGAGAATTGATTGGTGATAGATTATCGTTCGTATCAATGTTTAGTGACTGTAGTAATGCGGTTGCAGGCATTTTACGTGAGAATTGAAAAATGTTACGTGATCAGTTTCCACAGGTTCCTGCTTTTCAAATGGTTCCAATGATGGCATACAAACGTAATAAAAACTTAGGTGATAAATTGGTACGCTCTGACTTTGGTTCAAGGAAAAGGGGCTTGGTACAAACTTTTTTGACAACTGCCAATAAAGGTAACTTTCCCTGTTTGAATTGTTGCAATTGCAACAATATGATCAAAGGTGATACATTTACTCATCCCCATAATGGTAAAAAATATCACATTATGGACCGCTACAAGTGTCGTTCCAGTTATGTGATATATTTGATCACTTGCCCATGTGGCTTGATGTATGTTGGGGAAACAACAATGGAAATCCGTCAAAGGATTAATAAACATAAGAGTACAATTAGGAAGAGGTTGATTTATGTTCCTGTAGCGAAGCACTTTGTAGAATTGAGGCATTCGGTTTCACAACTAAGGCTTAGGGTTATAGATTCTGTTCCCCAATTGCAACGTGGAGGAGAACAAGAGATGCTTTTGAGAAAAAAGGAGAGTAGGTGGATTTTTGAATTACAAACTTTGCAACCTTCTGGCCTTAATATTGAATTTAGGATTTAATGTATTATGATTTTGTTATTGTTTATTATTCATCATCTTTTTTTATTAAGTATGAATTATTGGTTTTATGGTGTATTTATGTATATATTTTTTAGCTTTTTTAACCCCTTAAGTACCCAGCCTGTTTTGACCTTCCTGACACAGCCGTATTTTTGAAATCTGGCATGTGCCACTTTATTTGAGAATAACTTTTTGACGCTTTCACCTATCCATGTGATTCAGAGATTGTTTACTCATGACACATTGTGCTTTAAGTTAGTAAGAAATTTTGATCCATGCAATCCTTGCTTGTTGGTGAAAAATATAAAAATTTCATGAAAATTTGGAAAAATTTGTCATTTTGAAAGGTCCAAAATTTCTGTGTGCAAGACAGATAATTATTCACCACAAAGTAGTTTATAACTAGCATCTACCATATGTCTACTATAGGTTGGCATCAATTTTTAATGTTTTTTTTTTTTTTTTACGACATTAGAGGGCTTAAAAATGTAGTAGTCATTTCTCACATTTTCAAGAAAATTAGCAATATACATTTTTCTAGGGACCAGTCCAGTTCTGATGTGGCTTTGAGGAGCCTGAATGTTAGATACCCCCATAAATGATGCTTTCTAAGAAACTAGACCCCTTGAAGTATTTACAACAGTGTTTAGGAAGTTTGATAACCCTTTAGGTATTTCAGAGAAATTAAAGCAAAATGGAGGTGAAATTTCAAAATTTCACTATTTTTGCAGATTTTCAATATTAATCCATTTTTCACTGGAATACGGTAAATGTAACTATTTTAATGCAACCTAATATCAATTCCCCCAGGTCTGCCATTTTTAAGATATCCATATGTGGCCCTAGTGCATTATTTGGCTCAACCATAAGCCCCAGAATAGGAGGAGCACCTACAGGACTCTGGGGTCTCATTTTCAATACGATTTTATTTAGGTGCCATTTCAGGTTTGAGGACACACTAGGGTGCTAAAACTTAATAAACACCCCTAAAAAGACCCCATATTGGAAACTACACCCCTTAAGGAATATATCCAGGGGTGCAGTGAGTATATAGACCCCACAGGTGATTCACACATTTTTTTCGCATTAGGCTGTGAAAATTAAAAAAAAATTTTTTCCCAATAATCTGCAATTTTATCTTAAATTGTTTCATATTTACATTGAATCCTAGAAAAAAGAACCCCAAAATGTTGTTACGCACGTTCTTCCAAGTTCGGAAATCCCCTTAATGTGGGTGTAAACTGCTGTTTTGGCGCATGGCCGGGCTTACAAGGGAGGGAGCGCTATTTTGCTTTTGGAACGCAGATTTTGGTGGGGCCATGTCACATTTGCAAAGCCCCCAAAGTACCAGAACAGGTGAAACCTTCCAGAAGTGGCCCCATTTTGGATTCAAACACCCTCAGGATCTCATCTAGGGGTGTACTGTGCATTTTGGATGCACAGGTGTTCCCACTAGTTTTTTTTAGCTTTGGGCCAGGGAAAATGGGGGACAAAACGCAGTTCCGCCATTGTTTTTTGGGCTTCAATTTTACAGCGTTCGCCATGCAGTGTAAATGACAGGATAACTTTACTATGGGGGTCGGTACAATTACATTGATATAGATTTTTATAGTTTTTTCTGTTTTATTACTTTTACACATGGGAAATATGTCTATAAAATATTGGGGTTTTTATGTTGTCCTATTCTGACAGCCATAACTTTTTATTTTGCTGTGTGCAGAGCTGTGTAGGGGCTTTTTTTTTGCGGAATGAGTTGATGTTTTTATTGGTACCATTTGGGGTCCAATAACACTATGTTCACTTTTTATTAAGGTTTTTGGAGACGTTTTGAACAAAATACAGCAATCTTGGTTTTGTTTTTTATTTTTTTTTTTTTTATAGGGGTCACGGGTACGGTATATATGACAAGCTAGCATTACTCAGCAGGTTGATACGATTTACAGCGATAAAAAATTTTGTATTTTTTTTTGTGTTTTACTGCTTTTATACAATAAAAACACTTTTATTCAAACCAGGAAAAACGTTTTTGCATCGCCAAAGTCTGAGAGTCATAGCTTTTTAATTTTTCCGTTTTTGGAGCTTTTGGGGGCTTTTTTTGTGGCATGGGTTGACGTTTTTTTTGGTATCATTTTTGGGGACAAGGCTTTTGATGCTTTTAAATCCATTTTTTGAAAGGCAGGGTGAAAAATACTGCAATCTAGTAGTGTTTTTTTATTTTTATTTTTAACAGCGTCATCGTGCAGTATAATAATATTAATAATAATAATCTTTATTTTAAGCGGAAACCCATATTTCGCAGCACTTTACAAATGTAGAGGTAAAATTTTCCCAGACAAAAGACAGAGATTACACAGTGAAAGCTACTTACGGGTGAGACACAAGGTGTGAGGGCCCTGCTCGCAAGAGCTTACAGTCTAAGTATCCGTGATAAGTTAGCTTTACTCTTTGGGTCAATACGATTATGGCGATGTCCTGTTTATATAGTTTTTTTATGTTAAGCACTTTAAAAAAAAGAAAGTGTTTTTAGTGTGCAAAAAAATATTTATGCATCACTGTCTTCTGAGAGCCATAAATGTTTTATTTTTCCGTATGCAGAGCTGTGTAAGGACTTTTTTTGCGGGATGAACTGACATTTTAATTGTTACAACTTTGGCGTTTATAGGAGTTTTTGATTGCTTTTTATTCCATTTTATGTGCTGCGGTATGAACAAAAATCTTAATAATGTGATCTGTTTTTTTTTTTTTTTTTTACGGCGTTCAGCGTATGGGTTAATTAGCATGATATATTTATAGGGCAGATCGTTACGCACGCGGCAATACCAAATATGGGTACTTTATTTTTTTGATTTTTTTTTGGGGCAATTGGTGTTTGAAAAGGGGAAAAGGGCGGTGTACGTGTTTTTATTTTATTTTTCGTGTTTGTGTTTTACATGTTTTTTCACTTTTTTTTAACTTTGTTTTAACTTTTTCACATTTTTTTTTTTTTTTTTCTTTTCCCCACAGGGGATTGAATGAGAGATCTTCAGATTCCTCATTAAATAGGAATTAGTACATAGCTTGTTGCTATGGATGGTTCCTATGGGAACTGTCAGTCACGATGCGGGTCTGCCCACAGGGCCACGGCCGGGCATCGTGACGTCACAGACAACCCGGAAGGCATTCTGTGCCTTCCGTGCTGTCGGTCAGCACCCAGCAGCCGCACGATCGTGCGCTGCTGTCGCCGACAGAGACGCAGAAGGAGCGATCTCCTCCTGCGTCTCCCTTAGTTATTGCGACCCAATCGTCACTAACTTTCTGCATATTCCACATAGTTCCTGTCCATCTCCTCAGCAGTCACTGCACAATGACAAATTAGCTTTTTCAAAATCGCTCCCCTCCGTATGACAGTGTAATACCACTAATGACAGTGTAATACCCCTAAATAAGTCACTAAATAATCCACCGATACATGGAGCAAATCTACCAGACGCATCATTGTTACTAAAAAACACTCCTACAAAACCAAGACCGAAAACTATTACTACTTAAGGATCAAATAATCCTGCCAGACCCTGACCGAACGCAACCCCCACATGTGATTATCAGCTTTACACAGGCTCTGATTACATATGCAACCGACATACAGGGACTATATAGTGGTAGATACTAGTTGTATGTAGACGCTCTGCAGACAGGTAAGTGATTACGCTACGTTACATTTAGTGACTCACAGGAGACGTCTTTTCTGATCAGCGTCGTTCACCTTCCCTTTTCTTCTCCATCCGGTTACCACTTTATGCTGATTGCTCCCGGCCAATACTCGTCCCTTCAGATTTGGACACAAATATCTTAGAATCCTCACATTTCCAGCAACTCCTTAATTATAGGTATATAAGTCCCCTCAGATAAGAAGCTATATAGGTCCCTGCAGTTAGGTATATATGTCCCCTCAATTAGGCAGGGATATACAGGTCCCCATCAGTTAGGCAGGTATATAGATATGCCCTCTCAGGCAGGCAGGTATATAGATAATGTCCTCTTAGACAGGCAGTTATATAAATATAGGGTCATTCAGGCAGGTATATTGATATAAGGTCACTCTCAGGCAGGTATATAGAGGCACTCACGCAGGTATAAAGGGGCACTCACGCAGGTATATAGGAGCGCTCAGCAGGTATATAGGTTCACTCAGCAGGCATATAGAGGCTCAGGCAGGTATAGAGGGGCTCAGGCAGGTACATAGGGAGGCTCAGGCAGGTATATAGGGGCACTCAGCAGGTATATAGGAGCACTCAACAGGCATATAGAGGCTCAGGCAGGTATATAGGGGCACTCAGCAGGTATATAGGGGCACTCAGCAGGCATATAGGGGCACTCAGCAGGCATATAGAGGCTCAGGCAGTATAAGGGCACTCCGCAGGTATATAGGGGCCCTCAGCAGGCATATAGAGGCTCAGGCAGGTATATAGGGGCACTCAGCAGGCATATAGAGGCTCAGGCAGGTATATAGGGGCACTCAGCAGGTATATAGGGGCACTCAGCAGGCATATAGAGGCTCAGGCAGGTATATAGGGGCACTCAGAAGGTATATAGGGGCACTCAGCAGGCATATAGAGGCTCAGGCAGGTATATAGGGGCACTCATCAGATATATAGGGGCACTCAGCAGGCATATAGGGGCTCAGGCAGGTATATAGGGGCACACAGCAGGTATGTAGGGGCACTCAGCAGGCAAATAGGGGCACTCAGCAGGCATATAGGGGCTCAGGCAGGTATATAGGGGCACTCAGCAGGTATATAGGGGCACTCAGCAGGCATATAGGGGCTCAGGCAGGTATATTGGGGCACTCAGGTATATAGGGCACTCAGCAGGCATATAGGGGCACTCAGCAGGTATATAGGGGCACTCAGCAGGTATATAGGGGCACTCAGCAGGCATATAGAGGCTCAGGCAGGTATATAGGGGCACTCAGCAGGTATATAGGGGCACTCAGCAGGCATATAGAGGCTCAGGCAGGTATATAGGGGCACTCAGCAGGTATATAGGGGAACTCAGCAGGCATATAGAGCCTCGGGCAGGTATATAGGGGAACTCAGCAGGCATATAGAGGCTCAGGCAGGTATATGGGGCACTCAGCAGGTATATAGGGGCACTCAGCAGGCATATAGAGGCTCAGGCAGGTATATAGGGGCACTCAACAGGTATATAGGGGCACTCAGCAGGCATATAAGGGCACTCATCAGGTATATAGGGGCACTCAACAGGTATATAGGGGTACTCAGCAGGCATATAGGGGCACTCAGCAGGCATATAGAGGCTCAGGCAGGTATATTGGGCACTCAGCAGGTATATAGGGGCACTCAGCAGGCATATAGAGGCTCGGGCAGGGATATGGGGCATCAGCAGATTTAGGGGTACTCAGCAGGCATATAGAGGCTCGGGCAGGTATATAGGGGCACTCAGCAGGCATATTGAGGCTCAGGCAGGTATATAGGGGCACTATGCAGGTATATAGGGGCACTCAGCAGGCATATAGAGGCTCAGGCAGGTATATAGGGGCACTCAGCAGGTATATAGGGGCACTCAGCAGGCATATAGAGGCTCAGGCAGGTATATAGGGGCACTCAACAGGTATATAGGGGCACTCAGCAGGCATATAGGGGCACTCAGCAGGTATATAGGGGCACTCAACAGGTATATAGGGGCACTCAGCAGGCATATAGGGGCACTCAGCAGGTATATAGGGGCACTCAGCAGGCATATAGAGGCTCAGGCAGGTATATAGGGGCACTCAGCAGGTATATAGGGGCACTCAGCAGGTAAAAATAACAACATTCATACTTACCTGCTTCCCGGGCGTGCACTGCTCTTCAGGCCCTGCGATGGGCTGTGCGCCCAAAGAGAGGCAGCGTCGCGATGACATCACTTCATTGCGACGCTGCCCAGCTGAGCCGCATAAGGCTGTGGGGGGTCGTGACTTACCAGAGGATCCATGGCAGCAGCCTGGAGCCTGGCGAGGTTCGGGGCCCCTGCCTGCACCCCTAAGTGACAGGCAGAGGTAAGCTCCCTAGGCGATTGCCTACCTCTGCCTACCCGTCGTCCCGGCCCTGCTCTTCCCACTACTTCTGCTCCGTTGCCCACCAGGGTAATAGTGACCTGGTTTCTGAATTTAGGGGCCTGGTCTAGGGTTTTAATTTATTCAGTGGTGTGGTCTGAACTAACTTTGGGTTGTGGTCTGGGATATTTAATTAGCGTTCTGGACTGAGGTCTGAACTTTGTTTGGTCTAGGGTTTCAATTTATTTACTTGCCTGGACTGTAGTTTGGATTGATTTTAGAGTCTGGCATGATATCTCAATTACTTTGGAGTCTGGTGTCTGTATTTGAGAGTCTAATGTCAGAATTGAACTAATTTTGTGGTTTTGTCTCAGGCCTTGGGCTCTAGGTTGTTAATTTAGGTAGATAATCTATATTTTAAATCATTCAGGGACTTGGATTTTTTGGGGGTTCTAGTCTGACCAAGTAATTGATTTAGCAGTCTGCTCTGAGGTCTGCATTAATTTTGGGTTCTGGTGCCTGTATTTATGTGTCTAGTTTGAGGTCTGAATTAAATTAGGGGTCTGATCTGGATTCTAAGTTTAGGGTCTGGTGTGGAGTCTAGATTCATTAAGTCTTGTTGGAGGTCGAAACTTGTTTTAGGGTCTGGGATTTGAACTAACTTAGGTCCCTGATCTGGGGTCTGCATATACTTAGGTGGCTCTTTGGAGGCCTGAATATATTTTGGGGTCTGACCTAAATCACTGTAGGAGTTTGTTATCTGAATTTGTGGTTTTGTCTGGGGTTCAATGGTTTTCATACTCCCATGCTGCATTATCCACCTATGTGTATAGAGTGTGTAGTACTATTGTTTTATTATTTAACAGGTTCTACTTGGAGCTGTGTTTTTAACCACAACTTGGCTAGCAACTGTGTTCCTCAGCTTTCAAATGGTTCTAGGACATGCTTCTCCATAGTTCTGCCAAACAGACTGTTGCATCATGGAACCAAGAACAGGTAAAATCCCAACTTGATTGGGTTCATTTTTATCTCGTAAACATAGTATGGAGAGACAGCACTATTTAAGGTGACACTTTTAAAGCGGGCAGCATGATAAGGACTTTGTGTTGTTAGAAAAGTTTAGAAGAAGCGAATAACATCTTGATGACAAACTTGGTAAGGGCGAATTGTAGCAAAGGGCAGTTGTCAGGGCAGTTTAGACTAAATGCAGAAAAAAAGGAAGAGAAAGACTACAATCACAGACAATGTAACCTATGAGTCACTGAATGTAGATATTTAGGGGACATGTCTGAAAACTGTCTAGGTCTAAGACTTTTCTTGTTGCCCATATGAACCAATCAGGGTTCCTCTTTTCATTTCTTCAGAGCACTATATGAAATGAAAAGGGAACGCTGATTGGTTGCTATGGCAACAAGAAAAGTCTTAGACCAAGACAGTTTTCAGACATGTCCCCCTTATTGTGTATCTGATAAGTACTGTATTTATCTGTATGACTTGCTGATAGATGATATCATATTGTTATCCTTACCATCCTTATCCAGCATAGCTTTACCATTATTTATTCCATATTAATTTATCTCTTTACTAACCCTAGTTCTGGTAGCATATTTAATAACTGCTTGGCTCTAACACTCTATATACAGATGCATACAAACTTAAAATTTAGTAACAAGTGCAAAACGTTTCCATGGATCAGATAAAGGACCTTTAATCAGACTAATTTATAGAAGTAGCAGCATTCCAGAAATTAAAGTGAAGTCAGTGTATTTATTAACCCACATTCTCAAGGCATTAGGAACGTGCATGAATACATTTATTGGCTTCACTTTACCTTCTGCAGTATGGCTTTTTCTATGTAGTGATACTGTATATGTGTACTGAGTTTGGTGGTGGTACCATATTTATTTCCGATCTTTGTTCTGGTATAATATTTATAAACTGCGCAGTTATAGTCCTATATTTATTCACTAAATTTGTTTCTAGTGTTGTATATTTAAACTGAGTTTAGTTTTTCTGCCATGTTTATTTACTGTGATTATAGTGCTAGTGCCATATTTAATCATTGTGCATGGTTCTATCCATATTTTGACTGATCTTATTTCTAGTATAGTATTTTTGTTACTGGTTTTAGTTCTTTAAACACATTTAAGAAATCAACTTTTAAGAATAATATTTATAACATATTTGTGACCTGTGCTTTGTTCTTGCATGCTGTTTAGTAATTTGGCTTAGGTTAATTAACATGTTTTATTATAATTCTTGGATGTGCATTCAGTTACTAACTTTAGTTTTACTTCCATATCATTTTATTGTGCTTGGTACTGGTGCCATATTATATACCGAGCTCAGTTCTGGTCTGAAATGTATCAATTGAGCTTAATTTGATAGATTTACTTATATAACAAGCTGTTTTCTTAAAATGTATTTATGTCATATGCTTGTGTCCACTGCCATATTTATTTACTGTGCTTCTTCCAGCACACATGCTAATGGACTGTACATAACCATGATGTTTAATTTGCACATATACAGTTAAACCAAATTTTTACTACCTATTAAAAAAGACCCATATCATTTTTTTTCCCTCAGCACTGACTGAAATCAGATCCATTAAAACTGATGATTTGGGCGACATTTTGGAATCCTTCCACAAGCTCTCACAAAATTTGGTAGATTTTGGCCCTTTTCCCCTTTCTGACGAACGGTGTAACAAACCCTGTTTGTATTCCTTGCTTGCACCGAAATTTTTTTAAATAGGATTGAGTGGCTTTGTGTTTGCCATCCAAAACATTGACTTGGTTATTTCTGAGCCACTCGAAACCCATTTTGGCAGTAGCTCGGGTCATTGTCCATTTGGGAAGACCATTTCCGCCCAAGCTTTAACTTCCTGCTAATGTTTTGATTTTTGCTTCATTTTCCCATTAAATTTTTTCCTCATTATTTTGTAAAGTCACGGGTCCCTCCTGCAGAAAAGCAACCCCCCAAACATGATGCCCCCCCCCCTTGTTTCACAGTTGGGAGGTGTTCTTAGGCTTCCCAAATTCTCCCTTTTTCCCCCAAACATAAGGGGCCAAACAGAAATTTTAAAAGTTTCATCAAACCACAGGACATGTCCCAAAAATGTAGACTTTTTTCCCCTTTATTAATGCAAACATTAATCTGGTTTTTAAATTGTTTTTTTTGGAGAAATAGCTTCTTCCTGCAGAGTGGCCTTTTAGCCCATGGGTTTATACAGTACTTGTTCACTGTGCAAATAACACAAACTTACCAGCTTCCCCTGGACTTCACAAGGTCTTTTTTTTTTTGTTCTTGGGGTTTTTATGCACATTGGTCAAGGGATTTAATCTCTAGACAAAGGAAAACCCTTTTCCCTTTCCGGGAGGTATATGGCTAGACATTCCCATTTATTTTTACATGAGTATCATTGTTTGACAGATAAAAGGCACCTTTCCATATCTGCAAATTGTACCCAAGGAGAAAGACTGTGCAAATGCACACTTTTCCTGATATTCTTTGGACTTTCCCAGAGTTAAACACAGAAGTATTTGTTTTTTCTGGGGTTCAAAAAAAATACATCCCAGAGGGGGTTTTTTTCTAATTAACACAGATTTTTCCCAAGAAACCAAAACCAGAAGCTTCCAAAGACTAAAATATATGGACTTTCAAAAATTTATTTAAAGGAACGTTAATTCGTGTATGAAACCCTTTAAAATTTGCAGAAGTGCTAAAAATCCCCTTAAAAACATTTTCCCTCCCCTATCCTTCATTGGAAAATTAAAAAAATTTTTGGTTCCAAATTTGCCCAAAAGGGTTAAAGGTTTTTACGATTTATGCAGATAGTGAGAAAAACATGTATATGTGTCTTTTTATAGTGTATTTAAATTTTTCCGGTTTTTCAATTTTAGGTTTAATGATTTTTAAAATGGGGGGGTGGGAAAAGTAGTCATTTATCTGCATGTGCAGCAAGTAATGTACCACAGAGTTTACAAAGCATTTTATCAGAATTTTGATATGTTTTATTGACTTGTATTAAACAGATTTTCATAATACATGAACATATAAAATGACTTGTAAATTATCGTTTTTTTGCAATTTGTCCTCTACCCCTTAGGAAATGCACCCCCCGTCCAAACATTCATTACCAGCGCAATCCTTGCTTTTTGTCTAATGTTTCATAAAAACAATATAATATTTTGCGATATATGGTATATAAGTCCTTCATAAATTAAAGCCTGTCTTTCCAAATGGGTAAATTTAAAACAAAGAAACATTAATCTGGTAACCTGTGGAGGGTCTTCCCATGTAGTCCTGATTAGTCCATATTCTAGATTTCCAGGAATGAAAACAATAAATAATGTATCTATGGCTTAACAACGTATTTCAACTTGAAAATTGACTATTGAATCAATATTTTCTGATTAATTCATAGGTTATTTTATTTAACAGATTTGCCTTTTATCTTGAGTAAATCTAAGCAAATCATGGTGGCTTGTACTTTCCTTTATAAAAATAGTGGTATGAATTTTTATTGGACATCCAAGGGTTTAATTTTTATTTATGGGGTTTTTTGTTTCACTTTCATATAAATTAATCATTTAGTTTTGGGCTTTTGTGTTATTCTTTTTAATCAAAAAATAGAGATTTTTATAGGAAATCCAAATATTAGCAATGACAGGCGTATGCCTCTTCAATTGCAAACTGTACATCAGACTATAAAGATATTCATTTCTGTATGCGATGATAAACAGCCATATCACAAGGGACCTCATGTAACCTGTTAGGACTGTGATTACAAGTCGAGTACGTGATTCAGTGCAGTGTTTGTTCAGTGTAAGCAGAATCATCTTTTGTGTTATTATATTTACAGAGAAAGCAACTGATAATATATGTCCATATAAGTAAAAGCGCTATACTTACTTGTGATAACATATTCTGTAACAAGTTACATGGACATGATTAGGTGGACAGGGTTAAACAACACAGTAGTTTGATGTCAGGAGAAATAAAGCAAAAATAGTTGGAAAAATTTACATACCTTTTAAGGCAATACTATTGTTGCAAATGACTATTATAGCTTGAAGTGACTGATTAATAATATAGTATTCACATGCGATTTTAAAGACCAATTTTAAGCAGCCATTACTCCGATGTCTTAATAGCAAACTCTTGCTTCATCCTTAACTCATATTTAAATATTAAAATTTTAACATGTAGGGGGACATGTATGAAAACTGTCCAGGTCTAGGACTTTCTTTGTTGCCCATAGCAACCAATCAGAGCTCCCTTTCCATTTTATATAGTGGTCTGAAAAAATAAATGGGGAGCTCTGATTGGTTTCTATGGGCAACAAAGAAAGTCTTAGACCTAGACAGTTTTCATATATGTCCCACTTAATGTATTAATAGAGAAACATATGCAATTGCATTAACACAAATGAAAAACTTTACCTTTGCACCAAAGCTCACACTTCACTTATGATGTACCATACAGTTACAATTATTTATTTCTTAAAATGTAAAAATGTAATTGCCACAAGGTACTCAAGTGTTCAATTAGTAAAGTAGGCTATGTGCCCAACCCATTAGGTCCCCTTCTTAAGAAGCTCCAGGTGATGTGCATGGTGTGACTTATATAGGTTGCACACCTTTTAAGCTGAGCCTGTGTGGTATACTCTGGTCCCTCAATGTAATATAATACATAGTTACATCGTTTGTATGGCCTGAAAAAGGCAGACGTCCATCCAGTTCAGCCTCCTGTGCTATAGTGTTGATTCAGGGGAATGCAAAACCCCCCATGAGGTAGAAATCAATTGTCCTCATTTAAGGGAAAAAATTCCTTTCCCCTATCCTTCTGTCAATCAGAATAAATCCTGATCAACAACCCTTCTCCAGAATCCGGGTCATAACTGGTTTATTATTGGCCTAAAAATGCACCAAAACCTTTTTGAACTGTTATGTTCACCATGAGAGTTCCACAGTCTTACCTCTAACAAAAAAGAATCCCTCTCTGTTTATCAGAAACTTTCTTTCCAAAAGATGAAGGATCCCCCCCTTGTTCCGATATAGTACTGGCTTTAATTGATCCTGGAGAGATCTTTATATTGACATTTAAAATATTTAAACATTTTAAATTTTATCCCCCCAAGTGTTTTTTCCTTTTACTAAAAAAACCCCAAAATTGCTAATCTTTGGGATTGCAGTCCACCCATCCTTAATTATTTTTGTTGCCCCCCTTTTGTCCTGACAAGCTCTAAATGTCTTTCCCGTGCACTGGGCCCAAAACTATACCAATATTTAAAGTATGGTCTGCCAAGACTTGTTAATTTTGGAAGAATGATGTTCTCATCATGTGCATCTATGCCCCTTTTAATAAACACCATAATCCTGTTTGCTTTGGCAGCTGCTGCCTGACACTGGCTGCTACAATTAAGTTTACTGTTCACAAGGATTCCCAAGTCCTTCTCCATGTCACTTTTTCCCTGTTTCTAGAATAACTATTGGTTGTTGAAAACATTACTGGTAATTGGTTCAACCCCAAAATGGCACCCAACATAATTCAAAATGAAGATTAAAGAAAATGAAGCAGATAACTAATACAGAGAAAGCAAGTCCTATATAACATCAGAAAGAGCTGCTGGAAGCTTTTTGGGATCATGTACTTTAAACACAATGTACTAGAAAAAAAGAAAATGGATCTGCCCTTACCTGGAACATAAAGAAGCTGCTTATCCAGGCACATGTAAACAGCAATACAGAACATGTAGTACTGCACTGTACTGTAGAGAGACGCTATTAGACTGCCAATCAGTGCATGTACTTTAAGAAGAGTTTTACAAGTGCAATGGTGAGGAGTTAGAGTATTTCAGTGGTCAAAGTTTGTCAGTACTGATTTAGTGTACACTTAGAACCAAGATGTAGGTAAGAAGCCATTTAGGGCTACATATATGAAAACTGTCTAGGTGTAAAGCTCCCTTTGTTGCCCATAGAGCGCCCCTTTAATTTCATAGAGTGCTCTGGAAAAATGAGACGGTCGCTCTGATTTATTGCTATAGGCGACAGTTTACATACATGTGGCTCTTAGTGTTGATTAGGATCCTATCCAGCTGGGCACATATAGTATGATAAGTGTGGCCCTAAGATTGTGACTTTAAAGATAATATCTCTTGAAGAAATTCATTGTCTATATGCTCAGGATTTCCTCAATACAAGTAGTTCCAGCCTTAGCAGACTTCTGCTGTCCTTTTATTACAATGAAGGCCATTCATCTAAATGGTTCCTATTGGCAAGTTTTCTCTAAGCTAATGAAAATGTTATGTTAGTAAAAGTTTTAGGGTGATTCTTAAACTGTACCTCAAGTTATAATTGCTTCAGGTTGTACGTTGGATTGTACGTTGAATGTTGTTTTAATATAAAATGTCACAAACACCACTAATTTGCGATATTTGTGATTGACTGGAAGAGCCAATCAATTATCATAAACTTTTGAAATATCTATATTGGTGAAGTGCATGCAGTTATTGATTGTTCACTAGCACCACTATACCTCTATACAGGACAGGTAGTACTGCATGTACAGTATAGAGGTGCTAGTGGACCGTCAATAACTGCATGCACGTCACTAATACAGATATTTCAAAAGTTTATGATAATTGATTGTCATGTACTGCTCTTCACATGTGCCAGGATGAGTGGCTCTTTCAGGCACCAGGAGAGGGTATCATTTTCTTTTTTTCTGGTACATTGTGTTTATAGTACATGACACAAATAAACTCACCATGCTCATGTAGAAATTGATTTCCAGGTTCCAGCAGCTCTTTCTGATATTATATGAAAGGACTTATATGAATTATCCGCTTAATTTACTTTCATCTTTATTTTGCATTAGTTGGGTGATATTTTTGGACTTTGGATCTAATCGTTTTCTATACAATTATGGTTTTAACATATAATGGTCATCCAAGGACAAATTATTTTGAGAGACCACTTTACATCAAAATTATGATGCAATTGCTCCAAAAGATTACATGGTATACACCATTGTTCATGAGTTTATTAATATTAGGACCTTCAAAGACTCCAGCTTTTAGTTTTTCCATGCTCTGTCCAGGGAATGATCTACAAATTACCCATTTTGTCCAAAGCCCTAACAAATTGCTTCATCAATCCTAGCTTAATATGAAGTGGTGGCTTGTTGATGATATTTGCAGCGTCAATAATCATTTCTTCTCTTGTAGTCCATGACACTTTCTTCCAATAATCTTGCTTTGACCTGCTATCCCAGAAGCACATGAAGCATAGGCATTGTCTGTATCCAGATAGCTGTCCAAGCAAGAAGTTCATCATCTTCAGATCAGCACAAATCGACCACTGATGTTCATGATTACCCATGTTCTGTAATGCAATTACATTTTCATACTCTTCTTTAAATTTTGCTGAGTGTGCAAAGGGAAGATACACATAATGGTTACCATTGTGCAAGAGAACACATTTCAAGATTCTAGTGGAACTGTCTATAAAAGCCGCCAGTCTTCTGGTCGATATTCTGGTAGTCTCGTTTGAAGTACAATTTCTGGGATATTATTGTAGTATACAGTTATTCCTCTTGGTTTAAATATGGGAGAAGCCTTTCTTCAATTGCCTTTATAAGATTTTGCTCAGTCTGGACGCTAAAATTTCAGATACTTGCTTGGACAGATTTAAGTCTCAAATCAGGTCATTAATTTCTTTTTAGTTTAATGGTTGAGGCATTGAAGAGCTTCCCTCAAATTCTCTTCCGATGCTACTAACTGCCATACTGTAACGGCTCGTGCCGCGGTCCGACTCCGGCCGGCAGTTCCTTCTCACCCCGGACTCCCGGTGCACTACCAAGAATTTGCTGACTTTTTCTGCAAGAAAGAGGCTGAGCATCTGCCTCCTCACCGGTCCTACGATTGTCCCATTGAGTTTCAGCCAGGCACCTCCCATCCTCGGGGTAGGGTATATCTGCTGTCCCGGCCCGAAACCAAAGCCATGTCGACATACATAAAGGAGGACCTGGCTAAAGGCTTAATTCACGGGGGAAGGATTTTTCTTTGTCGAGAAGAAAGATGGGTCTTTGTGACCTTGCATAGATTATCGGGGTCTTAACAAGATCACCATCAAGAACGGCTACCCATTGCCACTAAACTCTGAACTATTTGACAGAATCCGGGGAGCCACAGTTTTCTCTAAACTCGACCTCCAGGGCGCCTACAACCTTATTCGCATCTGCCGGGGAAATGAATGGAAGACTGCATTTAACACCCGTGATGGCCATTTTGAATATTTGGTCATGCCCTTTGGACTCTGTAACGTCCCGACTGTGTTTCAAGAATTTGTGAAAGACATCTTTCGTGATCTGCTGTATGACTGTGTCCTGGTTTACCTGGACGACATTCCGGTCTACTCTCCGGATCACACGTCTCATCGGTCTCATGTCCTCCAGGTCCTCACCTGCATTCGGGGGCAACCACCTCTACGTCAAATTGGAAAAGTGTTTGTTCGAGCGCTCCAGTCTGCCTTTCCTGGGATACATTGTCTCTTCGCAAGGTCTCCAGATGGACCCAGAGAAGCTGTCAGCAGTGCTTAACTGGCCACGTCCTATCAGCCTATGGGCTATCCAGCGCTTTATTAGCTTTGTGAATTACTGTAGCCAATTTATCCCACACTGCTCTACACTTGTGTCGACTATTGTCTATCTCACTAAGAAGAGTAAAAATCCTCGCATATCGACGACCGAAGCAAAGAAAACTTAACACGACTGAAAACTTCTTTCATTTCCGTCCCAGGACTCCACCATCCGGATATTGAGAAAGCCTTCTGCCTTGAAGTTGATGCTTCTTTGGTTGGTGCCGGGGCTGTTCATCTACAGAAGTCCGCCAAGGACAAGTTTTTTTCCTGCGCGTTTTTCTCTAGTACCTTTTCTCCGGCAGAGAAGAAGTATGCTGTCGAGGACAGAGTACTTCTGGCCATTAAACTGGCCTTGGAAGAATGGCGACATCTTTTGAAGGGTCCCCTTCATCCTATTACCATCTATACTGATCATAAAAATCTCCTGTGCCTGCAGACAGCTCATCGCCTGAATCCTTGTCAGGCCCGTTGGTCCTTATTCTTCTCGACTTTAACCTGCACTTTCGACCGGCTGCCAAGAACATCAAGGCGGACGCACTATACAGGGCCTCGGATGCCTCCAATTCTGCACCAGATCCTCTCCTGACCATCTTTTCCTTGCTGCACCCATAAGGCTGCGAGAGATCCCTCCTGGTAGGACCTTTGTGTGTTCCACACTAAGAAGGCGGATACTATCCTGGGGCCATGCATCTCGGAACACCGACCACCCGGGGTACCGCAAGTCCGTTGATCTGATAGCCCGGCATTACTGGTGGCCCTCCCTCATACGGGAAATTAAAGACTTTGTGGCCGCTTGTCCCAACTGCGCCTGGAATAAGAACTCCCTTTAACTTGCTGGTTTCCTGTTACCCCTCCCAGTACAAGAAGCACCATGGACCTACATCCCGATGGACTTCGTGACGGACCTTCCATCCTCTAATGGGTGTTCGGTTATCTGGGCTGTGATGGACTGTTTTTCCAAAATCGTGCATTTCACGCCACTGTCAGGTCTTCCATTGGATCCGCAGCTGGCCACCCTTTTCTTGCAACACATCTTTCGTCTGCACGGGATGCCTGCCAACCTTTTCGGATAGAGAAGTACAGTTCACCTCTTGCTTCTGGTGTGTCTTCTTTTCCCTTCTGCAAATTAAACTGGACTTCTCATTGGCCTACCACCCTCAGTCCAATGGCCAAGTAGAATGAGTCCTGGTGAATTTTCTGCGCCAATTTGCTTCCACCCGGCAAAATGACTGAGTGTCTCCATTAACCAGGGCTGAGTTTGTGTACAATAACCATACCAGCGAATCCTCCGGGAAGTCTCCTTTTTATGTGGTGCTCGGTCAGCACCCTCTTCTTCCTCTGCCACTCACGATTTTCTTGGAAGTTCCGGCAGCCAACGTCCAATTACGTGACTTCCTACAACTCTGGCAGCTTGTCCATCAAAACCTGCTTCAAGCTTTGGTCTGATTTAAGAAAAAAGCTGATAAGAGATAGATCACCTCCCATTTTCCAGCCTGGAGATAAAGTTTGGCTCTCCTCTCAGCATATCCATCTCCGAGTACCTAGCTTGAAGTTTGTTCCATGCTACCTTGGTCCTTTCTCCATCCTACAACGGATCAATCTGGTATCCTACAAACTCTGCTTATCTCCCTCTCTCCGCATCCCCAATTCATTTCATATATTTCTTCTGAAGCCTCTGGTTCTTAATCGGTACTCACGCAGGAGGGTTTCCCCTGCCACACTCTTAGTACCAAAGATACTTATGAGGTGAAGGAGATCCTGGATATGAAGTGCTCCAGAGGTAAAAATTACCACCTGCTGTTCCTAGCTCCGGCCAGCCTGTCTACCTACGCTTGCTACCTGCCACCCGCGCCACACCTGCCTGCCACTCCATTCATCTCGCTGCTCTGTGTTCCAGCTTCCGCCTGTAGTCTTCACCTCATCCTTCGGCTGTCACCGCTTGTACCTACGTCGGGGGTAGCGACCTGGGGGTTCCCTGCAGCAAAGCCCTTCCCGCTTTGCGGTGGGCGCCAGTGAAGACAAGGGGTCCCTTAGACTTTGCTCTGTGGCATAGGCTACGCCAGCACTACACATGATCAGAGGATCCATAGTACTCTACGAAATCACTCAGGACTATTGTGAAACATACACTCCAATCCCTGCCTCTCTTCAGAGTCTGACAATGGCTGGTGTAGTAGTCTGGTAAACACTGGTTAGGAACATCATTACCATGTGGAATAGTATTGTTATTGTTGTGTTGTAACAATTGAAGCCCTTAGTCTTTACAACACAACAATAACAATCGTCATTGTGGTTTTTTGGTTCTCTCCATTGCATTGGCACACCAAATGTGAACTTTTTCTTTCATCATTTGTTCACTGTCATACTATATATGGAGCTCAAGACTTATCCTGGTCTTCAAGTTGTACTCCCAAAACAAGCCAGGTATATTCGATACACACATATTTCTTCTTTGTTGTAAACTATGTACTCCACACAGATGGATTGTTGATTCAGGCTCTTCTTGATGAAGTCATAATTTTACATGTATTTATATACTTATTAAGACAGAACTTTTTTATAAACCAAGACTGGGTTGACAAAGTTTTACTATAGCCGACTTTCCTCTTCAAATTCACAGTTAAATTCTCACTTTTATAGCATTGTAGACCTACAAATTGAAATATAAAATAATTATATGGGATATTTAATTGCCTAGGACACTGTTAAAGAATCAAAAGACAGACCAAAAGATTTTGCATTTGTTATCATACACAAGTCATATTGGGGGAATGTATTATTTTTATGGATGTTCATTATCTCAAAAACTAGAACCAATTCAGCAAAAGTAATGGGATTTTTGAACTCAGTACCCTCAAAATACCCTACAACCATTCAAAAAAACCTTGGCATCTGAAGAATTTTTGTTGTATATATATCAATACTAATAACTCTTGTCTAATAACTGTTCGACAAAGTAAAGATAGACTTTAACTGTCTTACAATGCACCACATGTATTATAGTGTTCATAAATCTAGTGCAGGTTTAAAACTGTCTAGTCTAACTTTACACCATTTTTAAGTTGGCTTACTTTATGCCACTAACTGCAACAACATTTAGGCGCATTTTATTAGTGCACAGCATTGCATGATAAACCATGCCCCTTTCCATGAAGCCACACTCTTTTACTGAAGCCACACCCTTTTGTAGAACAAGGTGCAGAAGTGTCTAGAAACTGTCTAAAACATGAATGTGGTGGAAAGCATTTACAGTGTTAATTCTGGTACGATTGTGTAAATGTGTCCCAGTGTTTTTTTACAGTGTAGAGTGAAGCCATGCAAACATGAATTACCTACAAACTATTTGCAGATGTCTTTGGAATCCAGGACCCCAGCCCTGCAAGGCAAGAGTGCTTACCCCTGAGCCACCATGCGGCCACTTAATGAAAATATGCTAGTACTGGAAACTAACTGGCAGTAAATAAATACAAACACTTTGGCTGCATGTAATTTCCATATGTTCTACCAGAACATATTTTATTGTCTATTGTGCTTCTGTATCTCTTGGGTTTCAAATGGAAATTCTTTTTGTTGGATCTGTTTGTCGCATGCTCCATCCTACTCTGTGTGCATTGTGCTATTCTCCTCTAGAAGCTATATTTCTGGGGGTGGTTATCTCTTTACAGTGTCAGTACTTAGTGTGCTAGGCTTGTGAACATTGTTGATTTATGTGAATGGTATATTAGAAGTACAGTTTGTTACAGTAGTTACAGTGACCCTTGCCAGAAATTATTTTGTACGATGACCCATTTAAATGAGAATCCACCTGCTGCATCTCTAGCTGTTTGTTGTCAGGATTATGTGTACTTCTTTTTCCCCTAAATTATGTTTCTCAAAATCCTCCCACCAAAAGAATGCTCTGTTTTCTGCTGAAATGCCAATGCAATATCAATGATTTTATTTCTACAGTGCAGGGTGTCCATATTTGACTTTCCTCTCACTGCCAAGACATTAAATTCTGCCAGCAATCTGCAGCACGGATACCACAGTAACATCATTAAAAGAGATTGCTGAAGCCTAGGGAAACATTTAATGACACTGCTTAGATCCTTTATACAGACACATTATTTTTTCTTTGAAAAGAAAGAAGGTATGAATCATGCAAAAATCACAGTGTTCCTCACTCTTTCTTAGTCCTTGTGTTCACTTTCATAAAAATTTTAGGTTTTAAATCTGCTGGTGAGGACTTAAAAAACATAAACAAATGAACCCCCAGAAGCATAGCACATCAATTTTTAATTTCTGTTCCTTGTAAGAATATATCTTTGCTAGGAAAAAAAAGTCATTTCATGGTCGAGGAATCACAGACTTGAAGGATGAACTGATTATCATGTAATTCCAAAGCAGTATGAATCTGACTGGCCTACTTTTTTTTAAAGTCTATCCAGAATACAAAGATTTCTGCTCTCTTTTTGTATTGTGCTGTGGGGAAGGGGGTCATATTCCTAAATTAATTAATGTTTATTTGTTTTCAGCTCGTTTCTCTGTATCATTCAGCTTGTTTAATGTTATTTTAAAACACAAAAGTAAATGAGGTTGCCAGTTTTATATAGTGTCTTTCTTTATGTACTTCAACTTGCTTTTGAAGAGCTGTATAATTCAGTTAGGTCTCAATCTCTCTTGTGTTTATAAAGATTATATATTTTCCATTTATGCAGAAGATAAAATATAAAATAATACACATTTTTACATTCTGAATACTGAAGATTTTTATAAATGTGCCTTTCCTTAACTTCATTCATTAAATAGCACTCCTTCTTTTCTGACAAAAATGATCAGTATGAGCTATGAAATTTATTAGCTCAGACACATACAGTACATGCAAACTAAGACAGTAGAAAGCTGCTTGCTACGTTTAAAGTAGCTGTGGGCCAACTTACCTATTTTGCCCTTGGGTTGTGATAAAGGTTGCAGAAATGGTTTGACTGAAATGCGTAGGACTCACCAGTTATGCTAATTTTGGAGGCCCACCGGTGGAGTTGATATTACATCAAATGTACATGACTGCACATACTGGACATCACTCCTGCACTCTGCCTCTTGCTTTCTGTCTCTCTTTTTCTGCCTTTCTTCCTAAAAAGCAGGCCTGCCTTGCCCATGGCCCATCAGGGGTTTGACACTCAAGAGTGTTAGGCCACAGCCATGTATGGTGGCCATTGTATATATTTATAATATTTTGTCAATAATACCAACAAATTCCTGTCTTGGCCATTGGTCACTGAGTGCAAATGTTTTTTTCCAGATCTGGTGGCCACAACATGAGAACGTGCCCTCAGCCCTAGGTCATTCGAGTTGAATTAGTTCTATTATTGTTGGGAGAGGGAGTCTAACACTCTCCATTAATGCTATTTAGGTTTTCTTCGCATATAGGGGCAGAGCACATTCACTAACATTGAAACTTAAACCAAGCACTATAATGATACACCAGATATATCACACTATTTAATGCATCTTGCTGAACACTTTTTTCTAGCCTTACTAGCTTGTGTTACTTTACATTGATATTTTTTGCCACAATTTTTGGCGAACATTGTTACTTTTACGGCTACCCTTCTTCCTGCCAAGTTATGTCCCTTTCCCGTAAAATTTCTAATAAAGCACAAAATGTGTCTAAACCGCAAAACTATAGTGCAAGGCATATAATCAATTTTTATTTTTTCTTGATTTTTATATATTTTACTAGTGTTTTGGACCAGCAGGCTGGCTTACATGGGTGAATTCTGAGCAGGTGGCGTGGTTATATGATTTCATTGTATTGCAGGCACCAGGATGCATTCGTGTCACGGCGCCGCGGCTCGCCCGCAGCCGTGGTCCTTCTGCTTCTGGGCTGGAAATCCCGTACTCACCAGTCCCCACTCCTGTGTCCGGCTCTGAAAATCGCCGCGCGCGTACCCGTTGCTTAAGGCGCGCGACGGCTGGACTGGATTTAAAGGGCCAGCGCGCCGTTAATTGGTTATTGACGGCCGCTGGTCCTATATAAGGTAAAACCCCCCAGCACTCTCTGCCATTTTGTTGCGTGCTTACCGGCGTTTAGATTTCCCTTGAAGTTTTTGTCCTGATCACCCGTGTACCAGTCCGCCTGCTCACCTTTCCTGACCTTGCCTGTTTGCCGCCTGCCCTGACCATCTGCCTGTCTCTGACCACGAACCTCTGCCGCCTGCCCTGACCTGCTGCCTGTCCCCGACTACGCCTCCGGATTACGTCTGTGTACCACGCTGTACTCCGGCCGCCATCGCAAGCAAGTCACGTCAGGGGGAACCACCTGGTAGCCTCACGCCGCAGCAAGTCCATCCCGCTTTGCGCCGGGCTCTGGTGAATAAACCGGGGCTACTTAACTCCCTTCCCTGCGTGGCTCAGCTATCATCCCCTTGCGTTGGGGCCCAGCGAATCCACTCCTGCGTTACAGTACAAACTGGCCATGGATTCCGCTAGGTACCTCTGCCCGACCTCCGGGATGTCACGACGGCTGTCGCCCAGCAGAGTCAACGTATCGACCAGCTAGCGGCCATGATGCAGAAACTTGCGACCCGTCTACCTTCACCGGCTGCCGCCTCCACACCCGCATCTGTTGCTCCGGCATCCATTGCTCTACCTGCTTCGGCTTCGGACCCTTTTCTGCATCTGCCACTTCCCCCTCACGCTACGATGGAGACCCCAAGAAATTCCTGGGTTCATCAGCCATGCTCCCATCCCCCTCGAGATGATGGGGCATCAATTCCCTACTGAGCGTGCCAAGGTGGCCTTCATAATCAGCCTCTTGTCTGGGGAAGCCTTGGCTTGGGCGACGCCACTATGGGATCGAGGGGATCCTCTGACAGCGGACCTCCAGACCTTACTCCGGGGGTTCCGCACGGGCCCCTTTGAGGAACCAGGCCGACGTCTCAGCTGCCGATGCACTGCTCCGGGTTCGTCAGGGCGACACCACGGTCGGTCATATTCGGGGGCAGTTTCGCACTCTCTAGCTTCAGAGCTGGACTGGAATAACGAAGCTTTGTGGCCACGTTCTGGCAAGGTCTCTCGGGATGAATCAAGGATGAGCTCGCCGCTCGGGATCTGCCAGCTGCTCTGGACCTAATCCACTTAGCCACCCGAGTCGATATTCGGTTCGCTGAAAGGCAACAAGAGCTCCGCCTTCAACGGCGTTTGCCCCGCTTGGCTCACACTTTCCAACGACCACCCCTCCCTCCCCCGATGGTTTTCCGAAAAA